>QWZN01000067.1:0-194311 GCA_003693225.1 Venturia aucupariae
AGAAGTCACGTTTATCGGCATGTGCGGTAGGCGTAATACGGGTGCGGTAGGATTAGGAGAATGTGCGGTAGAAATAGTGCTGGCCAATAATAATCAAGGGCGCAAACGAGATGAGATGAAGGAAGCTTGATGCAAGAGATTTGGGTGTGGATGGTTGGGGACACGGGCGAGTGGTAAATAATACTACTTGGACCCCCGCCCCCGCGATTTCAATACTTACTGTGTAAATTATACTTACTTACCCAATTAGGAAGACTTTGGTTACATCGTTCGGAGATACTTCCACCCATCAACCGAATCATCTTCAACAACTGAACCCGTCCTCTGCTTTGGTGGAAGCCCAATGCTGACGAGGCTGGGATGGCTCATGATGCTCAGAGCTGATGCTTCTATGGAGTGTGCTTTGTGTATATTCATCTTCAGATCTTCTGGAGCTCCACCATTGTGGACGTCGTCGCTCCCTTTACTCGTACTCGCCCCTCGCCCATCGATAGGGAATGGTTGTAGAGGGAAAACGGTTGACGATCTCACAATTCCACGCGAGCCGCCTCGACGGAGGATAGGCTAGCTCAAGCTCTTCCCCTAGTCGATCTCAAGAGGCTTGTCCTTGTTATGGCCCTAAAACGACTATCTTCATCGCAAAATGGTCCATAGCAGACGCACCAGCGGAGACTTGGCATCAGCTCGCAGACGGGTTGACCCCAAGATACGGGCGCGACTGTTATTTCTCCAAAGTCCTTCCTGAAAGAGTTGGTCCACAACTGTGATCATCCGAATCATCGAGGTCATGACGATGTTTGCACAGCTTCACTGCAGTTCAAGCAAGCTACATGGAGATGTTCAACGCGTCGTTTAAAGATGCTACCTCTGGCCCCAGAAATCGGGGATCTGCTCAACTCACTTGCGGCTCCCTCTCATCATGCGTTATAATCAAATTCGTACTTCCCTTGCTTTTCTTTCGGGATTTGTTCAGGCTTCTGAAGCGTTTTTGACTCTTCCAAAACGACAACTTCCTGCAGCCGCGACTAATGTAACAACAATAACGTCCCCAGCTGGCGTGCAAATCCGATACAAGGAACCGGGTAAAGATGGCGTGTGTGAAACCACACCAGGCGTGAACTCGTGAGTAGCTTTACAGTTCTTGCTACCAACTAAGTCGCTAACTTGGACAGTTACTCGGGCTATGTACGTTTTACCAGAATTGGACCCATGAATACCTGCTCACCTCTCCAGATTGACATTGCCCCAGATGCCCATACTTTTTTCTGGTTCGTAAACCAACTCTTCGCAATCTGTGATTGACTTAACAATCGCTGATATATGCAGGTTTTTTGAATCGAGATCTGACCCTGCCAACGACCCCATCACTTTATGGCTAAACGGTACGACAGAAGCCAAAAAAATTAGCGAGATATTCTACTGACTGTTCAAAGGTGGCCCAGGCAGCGACAGCTTGATTGGTCTGTTCCAAGAATTGGGACCTTGCAATGTCACAGAGGACTTGAAGACCCAGGTCAACCCACATGCCTGGAATGAAGGTATCTCATGTAACTGCCGACACTAGGATGATAGTATGGCTGATCTCTACGAGTGTCGAACATGCTCTTCATCTCTCAGCCAGTGGGCACAGGCTTCTCTTATCGAGAAGAAGCTGCGGGATCCTTCGATAATGTATCGGGCATCTTCGTAAACACCACATATCAACCGGCAACGGGAAGATTTCCAACAGGTGATGTGTTTGCTTTGAAGACGACCGACGCTGCTGCTGTGGCTGCATATCATATTCTCCAAGGCTTCTACAGCGCTCTACCACAGTTGGACTCTGAGGTCAAATCCAAAGTCTTCAATTTGTGGACTGAGAGTTATGGCGGGCACTATGGCTCATCCTTCTTCGACTACTTCTACGAACAAAACCAACTTGTAGCTAATGGTTCCGTTTCTGGTGTTGAATTAAACCTCAACTCGCTAGGCATTGGAAATGGTGAAGCGACTTGGTTTTCCGACTTAATGGACGCAAAAGCTAATATCCACCCCAGGTATCATAGACGAGTACACTCAAGCCCCATACTACCCGGAATTCGCCAACTATAATACATATGGAATCAAGGCTATCAACGACACTGTCTACAATTACATGAAATTCGCAACAAACATGATTGGTGGATGCTTGGACCAAATCGAAACTTGCCGTGCAACCAACAGAACCTCTTCTGCTGACTTGGCCATTTGCTCCGGAGCACAATCGATGTGCCGAGACAACGTCGAAAGCCCATACTACAACTATGGAGGCCGTGGCGTTTACGATATCCGGCACCCGATCGATGATCCTACGCCTCCAGAGTATTTTAAAGATTACCTCAATCTTCCAGAAGTGCAAAATTCTTTGGGCGGTATGTTAAGCCAGCGCGCTTTGGTCATCTCGAAGCTGACAGTCCACAGTTGACCTCAATTACACCGCAGGCAACAACGATATTTACTATGCTTTCCAAACAACGGGCGACTTCATCTACCCCAACTTCCTCGAAGACATAAACATGTTGCTCAACGCTGGGGTCCGTGTGGCTCTGTTCTACGGCGATGCAGATTACATCTGTAACTGGTTTGGTGGCCAGGCGATTTCACTCGCTGTCAATTATACACACAGTTCCGAGTTCGCAGCTGCAGGGTACCAGCCGTTCACAGTCGATGGCACGGAGTACGGTGAAGTGCGACAATATGGAAACTTCTCCTTCCTTCGCATCTACGATGCTGGTCACGAAGTGCCATACTACCAACGTAAGGTTTTGTCTCTCCTGGCCTCGTTTGCACTTGCTGATACTAGAGACAGCCGTTGCGGCCCTCGCAATGTTCAATCGCACCATCAACCACATGAATATCGCTGATGGCACTCTTCCTGTTACAGAGACCTTGTCAAGCAGCGGAGGCCCAAATGCTACACACACTGAACCCTTTGTCGCTCTTCCGTCATCTACTTCAGCAGCTGCAGCGACGGGATCTACTGCTTCTGCCGCCTTTATTGCGTTACCGAATCAGTGGTAATGAAAATATACATTGCGTAGCTAAGAGAAGTCGAATGGCCCATGGCATCAAAGATAGACTGTGCCAATGATGATCGATAGATGAATAAACGAAAAATGAACAAATGTATACTATCAACAACCTGATTCTCATTCTCATTCCCATCCCTATCAACAACAACTTCCCCTCTTTATGACCCCTTGGCCCAGCGGCGATCATTAATCAAGGTTAAGATTCCTCCCGTCCTCCCTTTCGGGGCTCCTGCCGTCTTCCGCCTCCACGCGGGAAGGATTCGTGGGATCCCAGCGAAAGACTGCAGAGCGCGTCGAGATGTGGAGATGAAGATGGCGCTCGCTGCGGAGATTGATGTTTGTGATTTGAAACATTCCCATCAGTGATCAAGTTAAATTGTATAGTAAGCCTCATCTTAGCGCGCCGCGGATGCTCGCATGTTTTCTATCGGCGATTTCTTGAGATGGACGGGAGGTTTATCGCTTGGCTTGACCCCTCCAATGACGCCCCACGTCCATACACCATCAACAGCGCGCGCGGTACAGCATAAGCCGCAGCTACCTACCTACAGATTATGCATGCAACAGAGCCTCATACTCGAGTCTTCTGCAGGGGTAACTTCTACGCATGAACCGAGGCAGCACTACGATTGCTGAAGTACCTCTGCTAGGATTGGATATGAATCTTAAAGGCGATGAAGCGATGAATTTGCATCCCAGATAGTATTACTCTCTCTGTGGGACATCGATCTCTATAGCAAGAATCCTTTGTAAATCTCTCCATACCAAGGACTGATGCAAAATGGCCGAGAGCAGTAAGATATACATCCAACCTTGCGAGAGCCTTTCAAACCGCTTCAAATGCTAACCGGTCTGCCTGTACAGTAAACTTTGACCTGGACGACAGCTCTGAAAGTATGGCTCCCGGCGAGGAGCTTCAATCGATCAGGGAGTTTCTCTCCCAGACCCAGAGAAGAACGGTATCCACGCTGCGAGAATGGACACAACATTCGAGCATAGCAGACCGTTTCTACAATGCTCCACCCCAATTCGAGTTCACAAGCACCCCAGACGTCGGCGCACTCTTGCCAGAGCCTCCACACTCGCCCACTAAGAGCACATTCTCCTCACTGTCAGGCTTCCGCTTCCCTCCACCTCAAAGCACTACAAGTGGCGCGACTACGGTAGACATCGGCAGTTTGTTACCTGAGCCACCACCACGGTCGCCTGCCAAAAGCGCATTCTCTTCACGCTCTGCCTTCTACATCAAATCCGCCCAAAGCACGACAAGTACTGAGCCTGCGACTTCCTCATTCCTCTCCGACGAAACAGCCAGATCCTTCCCGGAAACTCCCTGCGCTCTACCTACTTTAATCCCCGAGCTCACAAACTCCTCTACCTCCATAGACTCTATATCTATATCCGAAAATGCCGACTCAGTCGAACCTTTACCAAGGCAAGGGGTACAGCTGCTAGTCCCAGATGGCGTTGAGATACTGGAAGATAGCCATCACCACCACCACCACCAACCCACATTCCAATGCTCCTTCTGGTTCCTAAACTGCTTCTTCGAATCCACAGACGAAGAAGAATGGAATACACACTGTCTCCACCACTTCAAAGGTGCGTGCCCCCCACGCTCAAACCAATGTCCCCTCTGCGACACACAATTCTACGACTTCGATGGCAACGAGTCTTGGAAGAGGAAAATGAGACATTTGGCTGGGCATATGAGGAATGGACAGACGTTTGCTACGAGCCGTCCTGATTTTCATCTCTTCAAGTATTTGTGGCAGCAGAGGGTTCTTAACGATGTTGATTATCAAGAGTTGATGGGGAATTATTGTCTCGATCATGCGCCAAGGCTGTTTATGGTGACAAATGGGCCGAGTAGGAGGAGACGAGGATGAGGCCGGTTGCCTCGGGTAATACGGTTGTCAAGGATTTCTAGGGAGGGAAAAATCGATGGTGGGATGATGGACTATATTTCTAGCGTTGAGCGACTTCTGGCAAGTATGTAGCTCCATTGAATCCTTGACGGTATAGGGGCAAAAGAAAAAAAAGGTTATACGATACCCACCCAGGACGGAAGGCCGCACTATAAGTACTCACTTCTATTATAAGTCCCTACCTCCAACGCGCAATTATAAACACAATAACATTTCAACAAGTATTTATAAACTTATATACTCGTCAAAACATCCATCTCGTAACAACCCTTTCCATCCTTAATAAACATATTTCTCTCAAAACATCGACGATTTCCAAAAAGTCCAAATTCATTTTTTCAAGTCTTAGAAGAGAAGTCTAGTAAACGCTTAGAAAATAGAGGGTTTTACACGAGAGATAACTAAAGAAATATAATAGCTCTATTTTATATCAAGTAGTATCACCCTCCGAGCGAAATATATTTATAACTAAGATAAACCGACTACTTATTCTCTTTCTTACAGAGGGAGGGGGGAGCAAAGGGGGAAGAGAGAGGTTAGACGAGTTACGATAGTATTACTATCCTCTATCTTCTATAAATTTTTATAAATTTTCATAATAGAAAGGTTGGATGAAGGTTTTTTTTCTTGGTACTTTAGAAAAGCTTGAGAGTTTGGTTTTTTCAATAAGTAAGGTAAAGGTAGCTAATAGCTGTCTATTGGTGATGAGAAACTCCTCTAGAAAGATAGATGGAAGCTTTTACTACGATATAGTGTATGGTTTGAGGCATTTTTACGGAGATACAGTCAATGGTAGTAATATTCAAGACATTGCTTTCTCTTTGGTTCATGGCATAGACATTCGTAGACAACAAGAGTTTTTTATTGAGTTACCAGGGCTATCGCTTCCGGGTCGATATCCCAAAGGTCGATGTCGAATTTCGACAAAGATCTGGCAGTTCCATCAAGGAATGGTAGGTATTCATCAACAATAAGACGAACCTAAGCCACCTATTCCCAGAAAAGTGAACCGAATTAAGCTCACCATATTGCCGCTGTGTAAACTGCGATCTCAGCGCTCCTGACCATGTTGGCCCATCCCGGAAATCGAGCGTGTGCAGATAGAACAATGACGTCTCCTCTCTTCAACTCTTGAACCCATTCTCCGTTTTCATCATCATTGTTATTGGCAGTCCACGAGATGATGTGTCGATGCCATTTCTTGCCAGCATGGATATTCCTGACGATCTCTCGGCCTTGAGCCTGCCAAAGTGGCTCTGCTGGCTCTCGAGCATCATTGTCAGGGTGCAGATCCTGCTGCTCACCCTCTCTTTCACCCTCAAGCTCGCTCCCATGCTCATCGATTTCAAGAATGGAGGAATCTCCTTTTCTGGCTTCAAACCACGTCCAACTGCCCCTATAAGTCCCATAATCTTCCGGATAGGAAGACCAGCCCTGATCTCTCGACTCAATAGAAAAGACCACCGTTTTGACGGGGTTGAGACCGGTCAATCCATCAGCACCGATTGGCGCTGTATGTAAATATCTCTCATCGCCATCGCAGCCTCTGGAATCCTGAGCAACGGAGATTCGTTGTTCGCGTTCATACGTTGTACACATCCAATACTTGGCGTAATTCAGAATCGGAGCCACAAGTTCAACTGGCAGTCCTTTTTGCCGAAGAAGAAAGGATGTTTCGTATATTTCGTGGCGCGTAAAGCCACACGATGCTTCGGTGTATGCGTACAAGTATTGGCCGTCGGCATCTTGAGTTGGCTCTATCTCGCTTTGTGAGTCGTCTACTTGACTGTCTGAGTTTGAAGCTGAGGAACCTTCGTCATTCCATTCTGAGAACGAGATTGTGGCGTTACGGTTCCGATCGCGTACAGGGTGCATCGCATAGTGGCGGCGCAGAAGAAGGAATACCGCGAGGATGAGAAGGAGATTGTTAATCATCGAGTTGGAGCAGAAGGAAGAGGAGACAATGTATGGGTCAATTGAATCGCTTTGCTAGAATGTTGGTGTTGTGTCACAGAATGTGGAAGGAATGAGGCGACAGCCTGAGAACACCCTGATCACGTGCGCATACTTCCAACCTCAAATTACTAACTTTCAAGTTTATTTTCGTATATACTGAATCCAAACCCAAATCGAGATAGAGACCGATATACTTCTAGTAATATAGGAGAAAAGCGGCTAGATCCAACAACAACGACGTCCATTTCATTGAATAACGGGAGACTTCCTACAATATTGAGATTCTTAACCGTTGACAGCCGTTTGTAAACACGGTAGGAAACTTGTTGAGTACGAGTCCTGAGGATTGGCATGTGAATGTGCAAAAATAGAAATGTGGGATATACGGAAAACGGAAGAGAAGAAGGGAGAGAGAAGAGGAGGTATACATAAACGATGTAAAGAGTAACGTAAAGAGTTAGGCAGACGGAAGGAGACGATGTGGGTTATAAGTATGGAGCAATGGTGGCCAGTATATGGTCGCACTGTGAAAAACCATGCTATAGATTTCCCGACTCAAGACTCCATATTTTGATGCTTAGTTATTTATACATTTTCTACTCGTCTTATCCATGGCCAGCAAAGCATCGCTAATGATGGTGCGCCAGTAACTCTCCCCAATGTGTCTAAGGTGCTGCTTGCGCGGCATGGGAATCAAAGAAAATCGTGGTATATCCTCACTCGAGAAAATGCAGCGAACCAGCAGCAAAAACAGTAAAAAGCAAGTCGTGCCTCCCAACACTGCGAATTGAGGCACATCATCTCAATGGCAGTGGCTCTTCTCCAAACATTTCGATCCTCGTTACGTGCGCTCTGATCATATCCCAAATCGAGTCTTTGAGATTGTATCGGACGCCGTACTCTTTGGCTGTGTCCTTGACGATGTTGGCAATTTCGGGATAGAATGCTTGACTGACGTATGGGAAGAGGTGGTGTACGGCCTGGTAGTTTAGAGAGCCGCAGAGCCATGTTGTCATTGCGTCACCGTGGGCGAAGTCGAGCGAGGCTTCAATTTGGAGTGCTGCCCAATCCTCCTTGATATTTCCATCGACATCAGGTACAGGCCAGGCGACGTCGTCATTTACGTGGGAGGCTTGGAAAATGAGGGTGAGATAGATGGACCAGACGAGGTCGGAAACGGTGTGGAGGGCCATCATGCGGAAGAATCCGATGTGGAAGAAGGTTATTGGGAGAACGTAGTGTTGGAGGGCATAGACGGACTGCTCTGTGTTAGCTTTGGAGTCGGGTTTCAAGGTGTCTGGAAACGCTTACAGTCACGACCACGAACCACAGGTACTCGGAAGCTTGTGGTGGGTTGATCTTGATGTGCTTGTACTGGTTATCATAGAACACGTTCTTCCACTCGGTGATCTTTCGAGAGAGCACAAGCTGGCTGTAAAGAGGAAGCCAGTAGTACTTTTGCCATTTGTAGTGGTTCCACCATGGCTGCTCTCCGTGGACACGGATGCTGCCCGGATCGTCGGAAACGATATCCGGGTCAGCACCAGCGACATTGGTGAACGGGTGGTGTCCAAGGCCGTGCTGGTAGATCCATAGGAGAGTGCTCAGTCCAGTCATGGACTCGTAAGTTCGTCGCAGGGCTGTCCAGACGAGTGGCGATCTCGTAAAAGAGGCGTGGCACCCGTCGTGGTTTTGGTAGAAACCCATCATGGCACAACACCAGCCGCTGAGGGCAGCTGCAATCCAGGGAAGAGCGACCATGCTCCACGATTCTGGTCTCCACATCATGACAAAGTATGTAGCGACAAAGAAGCAGGTGAGAAATGCGTATGTCCAGAGCATCACTGGAGCGTCTCTTGGGTCTTTACCGATTGTCTTGAAATACGTCTCCACCCTTTGCTGCACGACCTGGTAGAACTCGCTCTGCGGAGCGTACTGAGGCATATTCGTCTCTTTCAATTCTCCAATGTAGTATTTGCTACAAAGGGGTTAGCAGGGTCCAAGGTCACTAGAAAGTGAGCTCCCAACAGAATTGGAGTACGCACTTCAGAACTCGGGTCATCTTTTCCGTGTGCAACGACTCGTACAGAGAAGTGACATCGCGTCCGACCGAAAGAAGTAGGAAATCGCGTCCTCCCGGGTGCTTGTCGACGAACTTGGTCATGTCGTAGACTTTCCCACGCACAGCAATCCATGGCTTCTCAACGCTATTCGCAGCCTCGAGCTCTTGGATGGAAATCTGCCTCAATGCGCTGCCATTGCGTGGTGAGGCGCGCAGTTTGACGGCCTGCTTCTGTGCAGTGCGTGAGGAAGAGGGGGAGACAATGTCCTCCTTGGGGATTATCTCGACGAGCGCGGATGCTCGATGCATGCTGATGGCTGGGTGAAATTCGGATATTTTTGAATTCGAAGCTCAACGTCGAACTCGGAGCTGGATCTGGATGCAATGGCGGCCAAAGTGAGCTTGGGTGCTGAGTTGGGGTCCTGTCGCTATCAAATATGAGGGTGGAAGGGGGACCGGACGTAGGACCGGACGTGATGCAAATAGATCCCCAGGAAAAGTCAATCTTCAGCCAAAACGCTGGCCGCGTATGTTATTGCCTTTTCTTTGATCTGCGGATAGGATCGGGGGTCGCTCCTCAGGGTTTCGAGTCTAGAGCGAATCAGAAGGGTTTGTGGTGTGAAGGTATTCAACGGATTTTCCTGTTGAGTGTCCCGCTTCAAGTTGGGAATGTCCAAAAACGAATTCAAGCCCGTCCGCGTCTGTTTCTGTGCGCATAGAATCGCCCCCGGGACTGAGTCCGTGGGCTCGGGAAGATACCTGGACAGGATATACAAAGACAGTATACAGTAATGTGTTGTTTACACGGTATACAGTACAGTACTGTGTAGGCAGGCCTAAGGTTTGCCAGCTCTGACCTGCAATCATGATCATCGTTCTGTAGCTACTTTTGGAGAGGTTCCATGTGAATACTGTGGTACGTATACCATAGTACAGTATGTGATGGATCAATCAGGGTCTATACGACACCCTTACCCTTGCCTCAGTACCGCGAGCTACCTCCGGAGGTAACCATAGAGACAACCTTAAGCTGTCTAGACCAGGGGTCCTTCTAGCGTCTCTGTAAGGTTGGAGGCTGAATCGATGCGACGCCATCTTCCGGCCTTTGACAGATGTAGCCCGGGGCCAAGGGCAAAAACATGCCCAGATGAGTTTCCGAGATTTTGTACTGAGGTTGCCAGCAGGAAAGTTGTTAGCGTAAGATTTTTTGCAAGGGCCTCACGAGTCAAGAATGCACCCAACGCAATAGAATATACGAGAAATGGAAGTTCTGGGGGCCCTAGTAAAGATTTGCAGCTAACAACTATCCTGCTGGCAACCATAGTATGCACGGATACTGTGGTAGATGCTCACAAACATCGTCTGCGGGATGTGATGCGGGATGTGTCCGTGCCGAACTGAGCTGTTCTCCAACGAGTCGTCTTTGAGAGGTTTGTGCCGTTTTGATTATTATCTTTCGGATTCCTGTCTAGCTGGAGCCATTGCAAAACCAAAGGCATATGAAGTGGTTCCTTCCGCACGCCCTTCTACTGTGGTACTATGGGAGAGTGTCACTAGGGTGTAAATCGGAGAGGTTGTAAATCGGGACCCTTATGCCCCGTGCGCAGCATCCTGTATAGCACACGAGCCTCCTGTCGCTACTCCCGCGGCGCTCGGCCAGAAAATAACTTCTCTAAGGTATGTTGAGCCGAACTACCGCTTAGAGCAACGCCTATATGCAGTACCCTCCCTCGCAAGCTCGAGGGTACCTACTGTACAGGGCAGTCCTACGCTCACTTACGCATCTTAATCCTTCTTTTTAAGGTATTCTTATTATATATTATTTCTAGTAATGTTAGCCTACCACAGTATGCGTGTATAGTAGATAACTGTGCGTGGTGTATAAGTGGGGTAGTAGATGAATTCTACCCCATTTTTTACCATAAATGGTTAGGAATGGGAGCTGTCACCCTCGGGAGAGTGTCTTCCAGGCTAGGGGATCCGCTCGCACTGTTCACATCTCCTCGTACAGCACTCAAGGTGATCCTAGCGGTGACTCATGGCGGCTGCTGTAGCTGTCGCTTGCATGGTCATGGCAAGTTTCACACCCCATACAGATCCATAATTTGAATGAATTACACTTCGAGCAATAGGGATCCATCTTTGCCAGAACAAGCTTATCCGGTGTAGCGCAGCGGTAGACGTGTTTTGTGGAGCATGACTTCTGTTACTCTCGTGGTTTGATGAAGTCGGCGAAGAGGAATATTACTCAATAAGAGCAGGGCTTCATCGCAGCACTTGTGTATGATGTATATACAAGACCCTGCACCCGGAATACCTACTGTGTAGGTACCAGTCCCTGAGGGTCTGGGCACATGGCACACGGACGGCCGGCAATCGGAGGAGCACTCAATTACAGGCGGAGTACGAGGTCATGAATGTTTGATGGGAATATGCACGACTGGTCCAGCGCTCTTTGACCATTTCTTATGATTCAACTCCTAAATCAACTCGGACGTACACGAGATGGATAGAATGTGCGAATACAGCAAATCTGGACGAGCGCAGCTTGCAGAATCTCAAACCCATCCCAAGCGACGGTGGAGGGCGACGCGCCAATATTCTGGCTATGAAGAGTCTTGGCAATGTTCTCTTAGAAGAACAAAAGCATCTTGCATCAAGCAGATTTGTCTACGAGTAAATAGCGTCGGGTGACGCGAGAGGAACTCTAGGCCTATATGGTATCTACCCGTACCCATCCATACGGTCTCTACATTGACTACTAAATTTCATCCCTGCAATAGGTGGGACTTCGAGCAGAATATAAGTACCTGTGGTACAGTAGTATATTATTGAGCACACCGACCGCCGTCTCCCCATGCTCGCAACAACACTCGGCCATGCTTCAATAATTTTGCGATTCTTTGGCTCATCGCTTGTGCACCGAACACCTGTTAATTGATTAACGCTCTCCTGGGAGGATCTGTGGGAGCATCAAGATGCCGAGATCAGGACCAGAACAAACTTTACCGAGACAGGGTGAAGCAATGAAAGCATGCTGACTGAGGCGGCGAAGAAATGAGTGTCGGCCTTGGAAAGTCACTAGAATCAAGGAGCTCGCAACTGACCAGTGGCGTTGACAGGAAACATGAAACACATATTGAATTGTGTGACTTCCATTCAGAATGGCTGCAACCAACAAGCTGGAGAATAAGCTCCGCGCCCAGGAAAGGCCTCGGATTCCGGAACGTAGCACCCGCAGGAAGACATCGCTTTTGCGACGGAGACGTGAAATTCAACTTCTTGGCAGTATGGGAGATAGCTTATCTAGGTATCTTTTACCAAGGAAGTAAACTACAATCAGCTTAAGTGTTGCCTATAAAGGTTACATCCCGCTATAACGTCAAACTACGGTGTAGATCTGACGTCTCCGTCGCAAAAGCGATGTTACTACCTGTTGGTTCGCCGCGTCGTACACATCCCTCACGACATCGTCTGAACATGAAACAATTGGAATTCAGCTGTCTTGTGCTATAACTATTTCCCGCCGGATACGGCAGATTTACCTACTGCGTACGGCAACTGTGATTTTAACCCCATAATCTTGGTCCGGTTCAAGAACAGCTGGTGCCACAGGTCTTAAGCTTATATAGTAGGTTGTCGGGGGCTTCCATGCAGACAAAGTAGTAGATCATGAAATGGTAGGCCAGTCAAATGAATTCGAGCAAATGTGGTGAAAGTAACCAGGATCAATATAAACGAAATGTTGACAGGCAAGGGAAAATGAAATGAAACTGTGTTTGAAGAAGTGCGTGGTTAATAATGTTGGAAGAATGTACGGAGAAAGAAAGGCGTCGACAGGCGGTCAATTATGCAGCATCCTCACACCGCTATGCACGACTACTCCTGGGAAGACGCATGACAGGAAAACTGGAACTGCAATTCTTGTTGAGGTTGAATAATAATACTCCGTACAAAGTGCAAAGACAATTGCTCAGGGGTCAAAGACGCTTTTGTCTCCGGCACGTGAAAGCAAAAGCTGAGTGACGTTTGCGGCTGAGCTTAGTACGTGGGTAGCTTAGTCTTCTACGCCGACCAGACCAAACTAGACGCTCTGCTAGCAATTGGACCGACCCTGCAGAAACACAGCGCCTCCAATGATGCTGGACATCGTCATGACTTCGGGTGCCATGCTCTCGCCGTCGCGTTCGAGTCGCGTTGTGAGAACTCCAGGCTCTCTTACACCACGGATACAGACACCGAATGCAAAGATTGTACCGCTGTTTCACCCCAGCAGTGGCAAGCCTGCACTCTCGGAATCTCAACGCGAATACAATTGCTAGAGTAGGATACAAAGCTATCACAATGGCTCCTAAGAGAAAGAGATCGAGCCTCGCTGCTCTTAAACAAGAGGTTTCTCTGCCAGCTCCGCTGTCTTCGACCTTTCCACCAAAACGAAAAGCACCTTCCCGAGCCAATTCCAAAGCTGCGACAAACCCCGACCGAAATCCACAAGTACTTGACGGACCTAACGCAACCAGAGCCTCTCCAGATAGTGATGTGAACGAGGACTTGCTATTGAATCTTCCAGTCGAGCCAGCTGAGCCTGCCAAGAAGAAACGGGCAACAGCTGCGAAGAAGAAGGCAGATGCTCCTAAGCCGGAGCCGACGCCGAAAGCTGCCGCTACCAAAGAAGACGCTGGAGCGCCGGGCCTAGGTGATCCAGAAGCTGAGGGCGAAGAGGTCGCGGACGAAGAGGAGCTTAAGGAAGCTTTGTCGCGACCTCCGCCAGTACACAGCGACTATCTCCCTCTTCCATGGAAAGGAAGGTTAGGCTATGTAGGCAGACTTCTTCCGCCACGACTACATCATTTCTGACGTTTCGACTAGGCATGCCTCAATACTTATCTCCGCTATTCAAATCCTCCAGTTTTCAGCTCGCGGACATGCCGCATAGCATCGATCATCGAGCATCGCCACCCTCTCAAAGATTCCTCTCAACCAGAACATGCGACCAAGAATCGCCCGGATAAGGAGCAGCCATCAGATATAGCTCGAGGCCAGAAATGGGTCGAGGCATTAGGATTGGCAAACGCCCGGGATATCATCAAGATGCTACGATGGAATGACAGGTACGGCATCAAGTTCATGCGCCTCAGCAGTGAGATGTTCCCATTTGCTAGTCATGAAGAGTATGGGTACAAATTGGCGCCTTTCGCTGCAGAGACCTTGGCGGAAGTCGGGAAAGTGGTGGTGGAACTGGGCCATAGAGTGACCACACATCCGGGCCAGGTATGTTTCGCACTCCTTTATTGGGCCGAATAGAACACTAATCGGCGTAGTTCACACAATTGGGGTCTCCACGAAAATCGGTCGTAGACAATGCGATGCGCGACTTGGTCTATCACGATGAGATGCTGTCACTACTCAAGTTACCGCCGCAGCAGGATCGTGATGCGGTGATGATTCTGCATATGGGCGGCATGTTCGGTTCTAAGCCAGAGACACTTGACCGGTTCCGTGAAAACTACGCGAAGCTCTCTCCCTCCATCAAAAATCGCCTCGTTCTTGAAAATGATGATATGACATGGCACGTTCACGATCTTTTGCCAATTTGCCAGGAGTTGAACATACCCATGGTTTTGGACTTCCACCACCACAACATCATTTTTGATGCTGAGAAAATCCGAGAAGGTACGAAAGACATCATTGACTTGTTCCCGGTAATTCGCGAAACTTGGACGAGAAAAGGCATTACCCAAAAGATGCACTATTCCGAACAAACGCCACCTGCGATAACGAGGACGCAGCGAAGAAAACACAATCCTCGACCTGCGACATTGCCACCTTGTGCCGACGACATGGATTTGATGATTGAAGCAAAGGATAAGGAACAAGCTGTTTTCGAGCTGATGAGGACATTCAAGCTACCGGGATTTGACCGGATCAACGATATGATCCCGCACGTGAGGAAGGACGATAACAAGCCCATCGTTCGTGCCAAGCCTAAAACTCCTAAGAAGAGAAAAACTAAAGTGAAAAATGAAGATATCGACGAAACTATGGAAAACGGGACACAAGAAGTTGAGGCGCAAGAGCAGGAGGTGATCGCCGACGACGAGGTGGGTATGGGAGGGCCAGAAGGGCGAGTTTACTGGCCACCTGGAATGGAGGAGTGGTTGAGACCGAAGAAAAGAGAAGTGAAACCCAAGGACGACACCAAGAAAACATTGAAGAAAAAAGTCAAAGCCGAGGAAATCGCGACCGATGAAGGAGCGCCCAAGGCAGCTATCGAAAAAGTGGCAAAAGCACCAGTGAAAAAGGCAAAAGCAGCAAAAAAGAAACCGGTCGCTGCTGCTCCGACTCCTTCAGTCTCTGATGAAGAGAGCTCTGGGCTGTCAGACTTGGGTGAAGATGAAGTTTTCGAACCCGTTGTCGCACCAAAACTGGCTCCAGCCCGGAAGAGTAAGAGAGTTGGCCAAGTTAGCTACACTGAGCCTGAGCACTCCGAGCAAGAGTTGGATCGATAAAGCCGAGATGGATATTATCTGAAAGGATGTGTGAAGTATTGCTAGGTTTTGAGCTAGGTGTGTGATTTTCTGCAGTTACTCCTTCATATCCTGCCCGGATGAGATTCCATAAACACAGGGACCCGGTTCAGAATCTCCAAGCTCGTTGTCTGCAAAGTTCAAGCACACCGTACGACATCACGTCGTGGTCCGCCGTATTCCCGCCTTGAATTCCACAAATCCATCGATGGTATGTGGAACTTCGGACCGCTGACCTTCCGGGACACAGCAGCCAAAGAGTGACGTGCCAGTCATTAATGTCTATAGTACTTCAATGCTTAATGCTCGCCGCAATCCATTTCAACATGTCAACGCCATTTTCATTGAACCTCGGGCACCTCCCCTCTCTGGTCATTTTTCCATCCCCTGAATCTGGCCAGATCAGCCATTGCATATAATCTCGCAGTAAAAATTCGACGCTACCGTCATCTGTATATCCGTCATCTGTATATGTTATGTTCTTTTCCTGTATGAACTGGATCGTAATTGTCTCGAGCTGGGGTAAGTCAAGTTCGGATATGTCAGTGAGGAGAGATGCCCACTGTCCTGAACTTATGTAGATTTCCCCCAGTGTGAAGGATTTCAAGGTGGACCAATGTTTTTCGAAAAATGCCAGCAAGCTCTGAGCTTCCACATTGCCTCGAGTGAAGCGGAACACGCTCAGCTTTGGAAAATGAACGTGTTTCACCAAAGCGCCCACAACGGTAAGAAGTGCCTTATCCGTTCGGGCCAATTGTCCTTCAAGGGTGAGGCTTTTCAACGACGGCGCAATCGCTTTGAACCACTGGACAACAATATGCTGATCCTCCACGGATGGCTGGTGATCTAACAAGCAGCTCAAGTTCAGTTTCATTTCTGCGCAATTTTGCATGAACCTCCAGCGCGGAAGAGGATCAGGCAAGAACTCATGCTGATTGATGATGCTTGCAAGACGTTCGATAGGCAAGTAATTTCCGTAAAGGCCATAGATTGTTTGCTTGAAGCCGAGCAGTTGTGCATCACTTTCGCGGAGGGCGGCGAATATGTTCTGAAGGAAGAAAGTAAAGCGACCCAAGCTAATAAGACATTGTTAGTTTGATAACAGTGGCAAGCATGTTTAAAGAATACTAAAGGGCTAACTGACCTTTCCTGCGAAGAAAGCGCGTACTTGCATCTGACAGACCCCCACCAGTGTCTTGGTCGCACCTGCAAAATATATGCCCCGAGGTTGTCGTATGTCAAGGCGCGCAGATCGTGAGTCTTTACCGTCATACGCTCCACTTGACGAAAAATTGTCGCGAGCATTTGAAAGTAGCCGTCCTGTACGAGCATCTCTCTATGGTCTCGCCACTGCTGCGCTGCCTTCCTTGCTTCCTTCCTTGCTTCCTTTTTCATCCCTCGCCGCTGAAGTGGGTTGAAGTTGAACGTGTCTAGGCGGATGCTCAACCAGGCGCATTCTTTCTCGCTGGTCCAGACGAAGTTCTCAAAGTCAAAAACGATTGTGTCGATTCGAGGTCCGAAGCAGACGGTGCCTGAAACATCGTAATGGCTTGTTATCTCTATTGCTCTCTGCAGTCCTTGGCGTGTGAAGTCGATTTCAAGGGTGTGGAGGTACTTTCTTGTGAATAGGAGGATTGTGGCGAGGTTGATGGCCTTGTTGACTAGGCGCAGATTGCGGAAGTCTTCGAGGGGTAGGTGCCTAACGATGGCATCGACGATGTCGACGGGACAGCTTTCGAGGAGGCGTGAAGATGAGTCTTTCGGTTTCTTTTTATGTAGCGTTAAGGCTTTGATCAGTTTCTGGCGCTGCTTGGCTAGGTGCTGGTTCATTTTGGTCTTCATGTTGTTGATGGGTGTTTTGTTTTCGAAATATCTGGCTGGAAAGTATTGGTATAAGAGGGGGATATGTCACGTCGAGTGTTATATGCATAAGGTTAGATACGCCTGGATCGTGAACGATTCAGTGTGAGTGTTGGTGGGTCAAGGCAGGATCACCAAATACATCCATACAGGACCCGGACGTCCTCGTCTCGCCAGTTTAAGGATCTCTGCCGTACGTTTCGAGGCCCTTCGATGCACGCAAGAAACCCGGCATACGACATCTCAGCAATCGGATGATTTTTAGAAGGAGCTGGTTTGTATGGCGAATAGCTATAGTTTTGTCATTAGTCCTACACTACCCTCCAGTTACCCTCTGACACTCCTTGCCAACGAACGACCTTGTCTTGGACATCACAGACTGCTGTGAATATTCTGTCGAAGCGTCCTACTAACTTGACAATCCTGCTATACCCTAGTCTTCTTACCCATGATGGAGCCCTGAGGTTCTCATTGTCACCGTTTTCTCGGACTTGTACTGCCTATGTCTGTTCTTGTACCAGGTGCTTCGATACGCGACAGAGATCCGGGTTACGATATCTCGGAGATAGGTTGAGTTTTATAGGAGCTGGTCTGGGTAATGATGACTTCAAGTTGGCCATCAGGTTCACGCCACCACAATGGGGAATTTTAAACTATAATTGTACCAAGCCTCCTCCTATGTGATAATCGATATAGAAGATATCTCATAACTCAGCTGCTCTTTTCGCCGGTGTTTGTTGTTCTTCGGGGTCGGGATATACCTGCGCTTCCGATTCGATATCCTCGCCTTGCGCCCCGACCTTTCTCGAACCAAACATTTGGGAGCTATTACGAGTCATGAGGTACGAATCAGACGAGTCAGACTCACGACGAGCGACGAGGTAAGAGTCGAGTCGTACATACAAAGTCGTTCAAAGCTCCTAGAGAATTAATCTGATATTATACGACATTTTACAATACAAGTGGATATTATAAACTTCTTTGGATTTTATATTAGAAGGGGGTGAGCTGAAGGGCTCGCTGTGCTCTGGTTGTTGTGATGAAGAGAGGGATGACGGACGGAGGTGTTTATGTTTGATGAGTAGTCTTACTTATCCGTTTATCTACTACTCAATGTGGTGCTCTTTAGTATACTGTGTAAAGTCACGGGTGGTTGAATAAAAGAGGCCAAGTGGAGATATATTTGAGGAGGGGGAAATCCTATCTACCTGCCTGCAGCCACTCCTAAGCCTCTTCAATTCATACTTATTGTCGGGTGGAGATGCGAAGAGGACGCGGCCAGATTACATTTAGGCGGGACTGATGTCTACTGTGGTCTCAGGGGTTTTAAATGTCTGTCAGACCGTTCATCCACGCCCCCCCACCCCCAAAATGAACGGGCCGATAACCATTTAAACCCCCTGAGACCACGGTATGGATTCAAGGAACACTCAGGAACAGTGGAAACGAGTGGATCCACGAGCTACTGGCACGAGATGTGACCAAGTGACTAACAAGCAGAGGATTCTATTTACCCAGGTATTCTGAACTTTCTAAATGTATTCTAATTCCGAGTGAAACATGTATTGACGCCATTGCTGGATCGGTGTCTCTCGAAAATCATGTCAAAGATGAGTCGCCCGCGATCCCATGTGAACCCATGTCGTTGTACGCCTGATCCCATAGCCTCTTCATCCTTGGCAAATCGACAGGATCATCTTACACTCACTTTCCTGCCGAAACCATTGCCCAGGGGGTACGGCTTTCCGTCGGGGACTCGAATCGCGAGGTCGCCCAGTCGATAGCGAGTTTGATCGAGATACCAACTGATGTACCCCTGGAAGAATTCTTCGGTCGTCTTGAGAAGCTGTGGGTACTCTGCGAGGATAACACGGATATTTTGAACGTGTTCGGCGACGTTTTCCGTGACCTTGCGAAGACTGTCGTTGAGATCGAGACCATGTGTTCGAGCAAAGGTTGGGATGTATGTCAACCTTTCCGGCCCGACTACAGATTCTTTATAGAATGATAGGATATCATTTGCGTAGTTGATGTATTCACATAGATCTTGAATCGCAGGGAGATAGACTTGCAGGTACGTGGACTCTGGGTAGAGATTCTCTGGGAAACAGAAGAGGGCATAGGTTTCTGCGAAGCCTGTTTTTGCTCGTAGATAGCCCGGGAAATTGGTGGCTCCGCGAGGGGGGTTGAGTTTGCCGTCGTAGTCTCGTTCTAACATACAGCCTCTGACGTGGTCGATGGTGGACTTGATGTTCATATCCGCTGTGAAGGAACCTTGGTTGATGGGGTTGTCGCTGTCGCCAAGCCAATTAACCAAGGACTGCAGAATCGGGGACTCCTGTGGTTTTCCAAGGACAAGATTTTTGGTGAAGTGATCTAGCGCAGTGCCCAAGTCTTCCGCTGAATCGTCTACCAGGAATAAGTAGACGCTATGAATGCTGTAAGCGACTCGTGTATTTTTGTCGGCAAATGGGTAGCAATAGCCGACTCCTGTGGACGCCCACTTGGCCATCTTGACAGCTTTATCGGTATATGCTGCTGGCCATGGCTGAGTTCGGAAGTGATCCATGACTGGCTTTTCGAGGGAGAAATCATAGTCGAGTTGTGGCACTTCAAATTTGATAGCGTGAAGAAAATCGGTGAGGATGTCTCCCAGCTCCTTTCGGCAGAAGTTTTCGTAGGCCATACTCGCTGCAAGCAATCGGGCATGATGGAGAGGTGGGATGATTCTGTTGCCATCCTTATAACTTTCAGATCTTGGGCCCTGATCGCAAATTGAGCGCAATGTATGCCCGCAAGATTGTGGACGTTGGATGAAGTCAGTGATCGTAATATTGACGCAAATCATAAAACAGATACTCTTTGGGCCAGGTGTTTTTCGTTGGGGCGGTCGAGATATGTAAATACCCCGATTTGAACTACATTGAGTTCGCCGGTGCATCGGAATCACCTCCGCAATATTCGGCACTTAATTGCTTACTCAACCTGCCAGTTCCGGTTTTATTGCAGACTTATCGGAAAGACAGCATGGCATGCATCGAGTAGGACAGTGAGGCGCACGAAGAGGCAGGAGATGCGTCTTGAGAAGGTCCCGAGAGGGTGTATTGGATAGAGAACCAGCCAGATATTAGAATAGGTTATGTCTTCCGCGATTGGACAGCCGAGATTGAGCCGACCCCTATCAACTCGTACTCGTTGTTGTATGCGTATGTGTGGATTGTTATTGTATCTATTGTACTTATTCTTCACCTTCGAATTTAGGATTATTATTTTTGTTACGCTTTGGCTCCTGATTGCTCCAACACTAGCGATGACTACTAACACACGACTGCTGAAGATTCTTGATGCTACGGCGGCTTCTGTCCAGATGCAGGTTGTATCTACTATAGGTGTGCTAGTGTGGCCAAATAGTACAAGTAATAATGATTGCAACTATACGAGCCAGTTGACCAACACATCTCCTCATTCCAATCTTGCTCAACCGTGAAGTCCATTTGCCAAAGCAGCGACCGCGTCATTGATAGTAGTAGGAGAACCTGAAATTTTCTTTACTATACATCTCCAACTTGTTAAACTGAGCTGAATCGATTGTTATGAACTCTGTCGGTTATAGGTGATGTGCTCCTTGCCACGTTTGTTTTGATATTTGTTGAGGTGAGACTTATTTTGATGTTCAAGGTATGGACAGCAAGGTCGTAGTGTTTCGTCAAGCCGATAAATCTTTGTAGGCTATCGCGGGTGAACTCGACTATAATCTCGAGGAATTGCTCTGTCGAACAAACGGGCGGATGGTTGTAAAGTTGGTTCGACGGTTTAAAAACTTCAGATTGGAAAAGGTTTGCAGGTCGTAGGAAACTCGCAATTTTTAGACGACTTCGGGAGGGTAACGATCAAGAGACACGGCGGTTCGTGTTTGTTAGCTGGGATTAGCAGTATTACTAGCTTGTCGTATCATTCGAAGAGCCTAACGACGGGACGTAGTCTCTCTCTGCGTTTAGCAAGTGTCAAAGATAGTTAGTGCAATTGCGGGAACAGTGAGGTGTTAGGCATCGTGTCAAAGAAAATTGATCAACATTGATACCTTCGCAAATATTATGTTATTACCGTGCCTGTCATGCAAAATCACATATCCTAGTAACTTGGTACAGATAATCACAACACATCTAGGTAATTTGAGAATTTTAAGCAGTTCCAAAGATAACGAATTTATCCACCTTCATTCACAGAAGTTTTTTCTATTACTGTCGACTAGTTCTTGTCACCGGGTTACTGTGTATGAGAGACTGCCCAAGGTCACATCCTATATAGATGGCGAATCAAGAAACAAAGAAATACTTAAGAGAGCAGTCTAATTACAGAACTTGATTTTCCATGATCGTTCATCTCCAAAATCCCTCTGGGACAAACTGTGACCAAAGCACACTTTACTGAGTATCTGGAGAATGTGATGCGACAACGACAAAGGCTTTGCTATGGTCAACCAATTGAAGCACCATGGACCCTCTCTCGCGACGAAACTGTTCCCCTACGCATACTCCTCATAAACCAAATTCGCCACCATCTTATGAAGCCGCTGCGCCCCAACCAGTCCAAACGGCTTAACAAGTTGATAGTAAGGCGTTTGTCGCAAATTCGAAAGCAAATCATCAGAATCACAATCAGCCATTTCCCCAAAGGACTCGCGCATCCGTGCATAAGTAGCAGAATTATCCGTTGTCTGATTGAACGGCCAAGTTAGCGTGCGCAAATTATAGACGTCAAAAGTCCCATTGGCCGCTGGTAGTATGGAACCCTCGAAGGCATAGCTAACAACTAGCTTATCCAATTTTGGCATCGGGGTATTTGCTAGAGTGAGGAAGACGTCGCTCCAGGAGTCGAAGGCTAGTACTAGGAGATGTAAACGAACATGTTCGAGGGAATTGGAGTGTTTTGTGATTAGCCGGGTGAGGTCTTTGTAGTTTGCCGTGCTATCATCGAGTACGAGGGATTTGAGTTTTGGCAAAAAGACGTGGTGAGCGAGTTCGAAGATGATGTGGTGTAGGACTCCTCGATAACGGATTGAGTGTAGACTAAGGAAGGCCAGCGTCTGAGACATTGGCGTGATGAATCGAGTGAATGAACGCTGATCGTCTAGTGACAGCATCTCATGCCAACCTATTTCGGAGAACGACATCGCCAGAACAGTACATTTTTCGAGGAAACGCCATGGTGGAAAGGATCAGGGTGTGGCCTCATGTCGATCCATGACCCCTGTGAGTTGCCGAAGATTGATATGAAGTAACCTGCATCCGTGCTCTTGGAGACCAGTCCTTCTAAAGCCCTGTAATAATGAGGTGTTGGTGTCGCGCATGGCGCGGAAGCACATCTCCATTGTAAAAGCAAATCGGGTGGTCCTACAGTCATCAGAATATGCCCTCTAAGCTCTTGCGATAGAAAAACTTACTTCTCAAGACTGGTTAGTAGGTAAACCCCACGCATAGCCCATTTCTCGCCGATGGCACCTATAAGGGCCACTGGTCCCATTACGCATTCGGGGCCTGTGGGCGTGAGATCGGGAAAATTGAACCCTCGAAATTTTCCGCTGCCGTTCACGCTTTGCAAAACAGTCGTGAGCATGGATAGATACAAGTCCTGGGATAGCATGTTCTTGTGGCTGCGCCATAGTTTTCGAGCTTTCAATGCACCCTCGACCATTATACGATTTTTATCCAGAGATTTCGATTTCAATATCGACCGAAACCATGCCTTTGCTTCCTCCTCGCTCCAGACGACCTGTGTGAGCGAAACGTTACGAATTCGGGTACCGAAGAGGACAGTATTGGACAAGTCTCTGTGCTTCGAAATCTCGATCAAGCGCTGGAGTCCGTGAAAAGTAAACTCTGCGGTTTGGAATCTGAAGTGATTGCGGGTGAACAAATGAACGGTCGCATTGTGCATTGTCCTATTGACGAGGCGGAGGTTGCGGAAGTCCTCGAGCGATAGGAACCTGGCGATAGACTCGAGAATTTCGGAATTGCAACCGCGATGTGGTGTGAACTAAATTTGGTCATGTCTCAGTCAGTGAGAACCACTAAGGTAGCCAGTGAATTCGGCGTACCTTTGGAACTAGCTGCGGTTTCTGTCCATCGTGCTTGCTAGGTAACTTGAATCTTCTTGTGAGGCGGCTTCCTTGATCGAGTATGTCTAATACCTCATCATCTTGCACTGATGTTGACTGATTTCCTGTCTTGTCAGTGTGCTCTTATGTGGACTTCATGGGGACGACTTTATACCTTTTTCGACTTTTCATGATGCAGCTGCTGATCGGAGAGTCGCTGGGGCCAAGCGACTTCATCACCGCCATCAGATTCCACTTCTTCATTGTGATTGTCGGGTATCAGTCCAGAGTTTGAAGATGGAAGAAGTAAGATTATTTCGCGGGAATGTATGATCAAGAGCCGGGTCAATGTTCCAGAGGCACAAACACAAAACGTAAGCAATGAAATGAGAACACCCATAACAGCAACTTTCCTAAGCTGAGTGTGAGCGTATAAAGCGTGTAATGTGATGTCGAAATCCAGTACAAGACTAAACGTTCCAGCCTAGTCATATCTCAGCCACTAAAGCCAGACTCTTCTTCTTTGCTGACCAGACCTCTTTTGTGTTCAACATCATGGCTCATTGAATCAGTGTGACCGGTGAGATCGACAAGGCCAACCTCGCGATTGACTTCATCCATAATTTCCCTGTCTCTCGCAGCCCATCCTACACTTCCAAACAGAACATCCATTTCTTCGAGACTAAGGCCCTTGGTCTCGGGGACAAACTTCCAAACGAAGAAAGCTCCACCAAAGGTCAAGAGGCCGAAAAAGATGTACGTGCCATATCGCATATGCGTAAGCATATCTGGAGTAACCTATCACTTAGTCAGTCTCTATCCTTGTATGAGTTTCTCCCAGCTTTGGAACTCACTTGTCCTACAATGAAGTTATTCATCCAGTTGCTTGAAGCCCCCAAGGCGATACCATATGGTCTGTTGGACAATGGCCAAATTTCAGCGATCACTATCCACGCGCAGGGACCCCAAGAGTATCCAAAATGGACGACAAAAAGCCAAACCATGACAACAGCGGCCCACCCAGCACCAGTATGGGACGGCCAAGAGTCCTCGAAAGAACCAGATATACCGGCGATGATGACGTGACAGATTGCCATGCCTATGGCCCCAGCGATTAAAACAGGCTTGCGACCGAGCTTGTCGACGTACATTACGGCAGGGATTGTGGCGATGAACATTACAATACCAACCACTCCAGTCGCGAGTAGAGACACGGTGTTCGAAGATAGACCTAGACCGCCAAAGATTCGAGGAGCATAGTAGAGTACTGCGTTGATACCGGTCCATTGCTGGAAGAACATGACCCCTGTGGCAATGACCACGCGTCTAAACATAGGCATCGATTTGAATAGGGAGCCGATAGCGACGAATTGCCTGGGTCGGTTAGCCTGGACTTGATCAAAGAACCTCTTTACTCACAACTTCATGGTGTTCCAAGCTGTCGGCTCCTGTAGATGTGGGAAACGTTCCGCCAAAACTCTCTTTTCAAACAAACTCTGGGCTCTGATCTCTGCATACTCGAGTTCAATAAGTTCATGATCTTGCGACAGATTTCGCAAGCTGGCCAGCACTTTTCTTGCTTCTGCTTCATGGCCGTGATGCACAAGCCATCTCGGGCTGAAAGGCATGAAAAGCATCCCGGCCCCCAAGAGAACAGCCGGCACCAATTGCAAGCACAGGGGCAAGAGCCACGCACTATCTTTCTGCGAGGCCCCTGTGCCGCCGATGAAGTTCTGCAGGATCACGTTAGTACATCACGATATGTAGGCCATATCAGTTACTCACGGTTCCGTAGTCAATCCAAAAGCTAACCATGATGCCTAGGGTAATTGACAATTGCTGAAGGCCCACCAGCGCTCCTCTGACTTCAGGTGGCGCAATTTCGGCGTTGTACATGGGTACGATCATCGAGAGCGAACCAACTCCCATACCTGTTTATTTGAATGAGTCTGGAATTTGCAAATCAAGTATCAAAATTACTAACCAGTGATAAAACGACCCCCTAGTATAGACGATGGACCAGAGCCAGTGACCGCAGTTGCTTGTACAACAACTCCGATTATGAAGATTGCGACATTGATGAGAATGGCATATTTTCTCGACAAGATCTCAGCAAGAAAGCCGCTATAAAGCGTGCCCACCCAAGCACCGAGTTCCAAAATCGAGGTGAGCCATCCTACTTTACTAGAATCGGACGTATAGACCTGCGCAGGTGTTAGCGAATGCCCTCTTTCTAGACTCGCGTTCAGGACAACTCACGCCCATATCTACGCAAGGGTCAGCGAACTTCATCTTTGTAAATCTTAATCCTAAGTAACTCACGATTCTTGAACGCTGACATGGTAAGGACGCCACTGAAAACGCCCTGATTGTAGCCATAAAGCAAACCGCCCAGACAAGCGAAACAGGCTATACCAAAGACCTTAAGATTCTTGAGCAATGCTGCGGGGCCTGAGCCACCCGCCAGCTCCTTTCTCTTTTCGAGGGCTGCAGACTGAGCGCCAGCTACAGAGCTGAGGGGCGCCATCTCACGTATGAATTATGTGGCAGGAGGAGAACAAGAAAATGTGTTAGGCAATTGGCGAAAGATTGTTGATTGCTCTGTCGCACTTCTGCCCATATAACAGTCAGACGCGGGCCAAACTGTCCGGTAGCACGAATGAGGAGCTTTTGCTGTGAAAAGGCCACCGGGTAGAAAGGACGGGATGCAACGCTGCAGGTTTTGGTCAATCATAAACCGAACTTATTATCAGCTCAAGCTCTGTCTGCAAGGTCAGTAGCGCCGGAAGCTTGTACCATAGTGCTTTGCACTGCTACAAGGTCTGCGTGGATGCAAACTGTGCCGGGCTCTGGCAAGATCGACATTGGAAGCTTGTTGCTACCCCGGATTCCGGGCTGATATTGTCCATCGGCTACATTATTCCTGGAGGATCTTTTCTCATGATGAGTTTTGCTATTCCTGACCGTGATCCTTGGCTCGTAAGCAACGGATGCTGACGACAGGACTCGGATAGAGGTAAGAGGGGAGTTTCGCCAATGAACGGCCCCAGGTGGTGCACCCGCCTTCATTGTGCAAAATCGATTTTCTGGGGAAGCGGAATGTGGGGGAGTATGGCCCCATGACTTGTTATAGTGCGATTTGTTGGGGGGATATATATGAACGACTGTGGTGGTTGGAAAATTGCATCCATCGCTCGTCAATGACCCGATGGGGACGTGCATCTCGGCCGGGAGAAGTCGACAGCATCTCCTCTCTACCCCCCCACAACACTACTACTGCCTTCTGCAGCATCACCTTTTTCCGAACTTCCTGGCCCATTCACGGTGCTTGTAGACCACTTGGCTGCCTTTGTTTAGCCTCGTGTTCCGCTGATGTACCACAGTCTTCCTCTCGTGGAGGGAGCGCTCTTGATTGCCGAACCGCGTATCAATTCACGTTCTGGCTGCTGTATTCCGATGTTACTTGCAAACTTCCAAGGTTGAAGGGGGATGATCTTCTCCCCCAGCCCCTAGGCGCTGTTACTACCTTGAAGGAGCCGCTCTTCCGGCGAAAAGTCATGGATTGCCAGGGACTGGTTTGCCTTTCGGCACCGTCGAATCCCAGCTCCTTCCATAGGGGAAGAACGAATTGAAGCATTTTATTAAAGAAGACGGGAAATCGCCTGCATCTCCCACTTGGAATCTTTATCATGACCACTGCCTTCGCATTCTGGGCTATCCTGTTAACACCGGTTCTTGCCGCATTTCCAGACTGTGTCAACGGACCATTGCGAAATGAGACGGTCTGCGATAAAACATCTGGTGAGAAGGTGTAGGCTTCTCTGACCTTCACCAGATCTAACTCTTAGCCACAGACCCACTCACGAGAGCGACTTCCTTGATCAAGCTTTTTACTCTAGCAGAGAAGTTGAACAACACGGGGAGTGAATCGCCAGGCGTGGCCAGGTTGGGATTACCACCGTATACATGGTGGCAGGTTAGATCAGCTCGGCCTCCAAAGCGTGCTGGCACGTATTGATTATAGGTAGGAAGCATTGCATGGAGTAGCCTCCTCTCCAGGTGTCAATTTTAGCACGTCTGGAAACTATAGGTATGATGAGATTTATTGTCAAGCATCTGCCGTCAGTCAACCAATTCTGTTGCTAACTTGTCCATAGATATGCAACAAGTTTTCCCCAGCCCATTCTTATGGGGGCAGCATTTGACGATGAACTGATCAATGCGGTTGCGACGGTGATTAGCACCGAGGCGCGTGCATTCAACAATGATGGCAGAGGTGATCGCGCATTTGAACATTGTCCAAACTTGTCATACTGACCATTCACGTAGCTGGACTAGATTTCTGGACACCGAATATCAACCCCTTCAAGGACCCTCGTTGGGGCAGGGGCCAGGAGACTCCAGGAGAAGACCCTTTCCATTTGAGCTCTTATGTACATGCCTTGATCGATGGTCTCCAAGGAGGGTACAGTCCGAAGTACAAAAGAATCGTCGCCACTTGCAAGCACTTCGTTGGATACGACTTGGAAAATTGGAACGGAAACCATCGATATCAATTCGATGCCCAAATCAGCCAACAAGATATGGTGCGAGAATGAAATGTTCCAAGGCTTGTGTTACATCACTAATTTTATGATATAGGTAGAGTATTATATGCCGCCTTTCCAAAGCTGTGCCCGAGACTCGAATGTTGGAGCTTTCATGTGTACGTGCTGCTCAAGACGAGTACGGTTGCCGAAAGCTAATATGTCTATCCTCAATCTAGGCTCATACAATGCTGTCAATGGCGTACCAACCTGCGCAGATCCCTATCTGCTTCAGACCATTTTGAGAGAACATTGGAACTGGACAAGCCAACAACAGTGGGTTACGAGCGATTGCGATGCCATTCAGAACATTTTCCTTCCGCATCAATATTCGGCCACCCGTGAGCAGGCTGCCGCAGATGCATTGAATGCAGGCACAGACGTAAACTGTGGGACGTATTATCCAAATCACCTGCCAGCTGCACTACAGCAAGGGCTTTTCAATGAGTCAACTCTAGACCAAGCATTGATCAGACAGTATTCATCTTTGATCCGGCTTGGATATTTCGACCCTGCCGCTGAGCAACCTTATCGACAACTCACTTTCAGCGACGTCAGCACGCCCTCCGCACAAGCTCTTGCATACCGTGCTGCCGTGGAAAGTATAACACTTTTGAAAAATGATGGCTTGCTTCCCTTGAAGCTGAAGCCTTCCTCCTCAATTGCGTTGATTGGCGACTGGGCCAACGCTTCGACACAAATGCAGGGCAATTATGCGGGAGTAGCACCCTATTTGCACACGCCCTTATATGCCGCGCAGCAGCTGAACATCACGATCAATTATGCCCAAGGTCCAGGAGGTCAGGCAGATCCTACAACGGATCACTGGCTTCCGATGTGGGATGCTGCTGGCAAATCTGAAACGATTGTTTATATCGGTGGTATCGACAATTCCGTTGAGTTGGAAGACAGAGATCGCGTCGATATTGCTTGGACTGGTGCTCAACTTGATGCGATTGGTCAGTTGGCCCAGTATGGAAAACCGATGATCGTTGTTCAGATGGGCGGTGGCCAGATTGATTCATCCCCAATCAAGAACAATGCTAACATCAGCGCCTTGCTGTGGGGCGGGTAAATTTTCCTTCATCTGGTCGATCCCTAGACAATTGCTTATAGTTCAACAGATACCCAGGCCAGGATGGCGGCACAGCGATTTTTGACATCATCACTGGAAAAGCAGCGCCGGCTGGAAGACTTCCGATCACGCAATATCCATCGAAATACATCCATCAGGTCTCCATGACCGACATGGCACTGCGACCGGGAAAACAGAATCCAGGTCGAACCTACAAGTGGTATACGGGAACTCCCATCTACGAGTTCGGCTACGGGTTGCATTACACAAATTTCTCCGCGTCAATTCCGTCTGGTTCTCTTGGCCAGAAATATGATATCGCGACTATCATGGCCACTTGTGCGTCAACAGTCATCAGTGGAAGTGTCCGGTATCCAGATCTCTGCCCCTTTGCTTCCATTCCAGTCAGCGTCTCAAATACCGGCGGAACCACGTCCGACTACAGTGCTCTCGCCTTCCTCACCGGCACCTTTGGACCAGCGCCCTACCCCAAGAAGTCCCTTGTTGCTTATCAACGTCTTCACAACATCGCAGCTGGCTCTTCGCAAACAGCAAAGCTCAACTTGACTTTGAGCAGTGTGTCTCGAGTGGACGAGAGTGGGAACAGGATTCTCTATCCGGGCGAGTATGCTGTGATGATTGATACGCAGCCACTTACTATGATCAACTTCACTATCACTGGTGAGCAAGCCGTGCTTGACAAGTGGCCTCAGCCGCCTGCTGGGAGGAGAACGAACAAGCCTAATGGATACTTTGTCGCTGGGTTTGATGGAAGTGAGACGGTCATGTGAAAAATCGTGCAGATGTGGTCTAGTCAACAACGTCTGCATTTCGATGTAGGTTGTAACTACATAGGTTGGCGAAAGATTGAGTGTCTGTCAAAAAATAGTCGAACAACATGACTCTTCCAGGGGTTTGTAGGGTTAAAGGTTGATTGTATTCATCCGTATCTCTTACAGTTCCAGGGCCCCATTGATATCGGGCAGGTTTATCCAGCTGTAATGACTGGGATGAAACCACAATGATACTAACTGTACTTCGACTCCCAACAAGCTGTCAACAAACCAATCGACTCGTCAACCCGCCTATCTACAGCAGTGTCGAGATCTCTAGGACACCAGCTTAACGCCAAATCGTTCCCTGCCACAAGGAACCTCGTACAGCCCTATCTAGGCTCAGACTCGTACTTAAGTCATGTTATCAGATCTAGGAAATGGATATTCTAACTTGACTTATAAGTAATAGGAAGTTGAAGAAAGGGAGACAGTTACTCCTGAAAGATATCTTATATAAGATATCTTTTCAAGGATGATATATATATTCTATGGTATAACTACTTAAGACTGCTGGTACGACTACGAGGCTCGTATTATCACGAGGCACTAGTGAGTTTGGCCAATTCCTACGGTATGGTCTGTACCAAGTCTTGGAAACCAGTAGTTAGTCCTCGGCATTACATCCGAGTTATCTAGATACATCACGCCGCCTCATATGTAGGCCATTGGCGATGCGGCCCCCTCCATCGTCTGCTAGATCCGATCTTCTGGGCATCGTATTTTTGACAAGTAGCTCGTTTTCGTGCCCGGTCCATGCCTCTGGGTCGTCTCTACTTTTTCTCCTTCTCCAAGAAATGATGTGATACTGTTGGGAGGGGACGGTGGTCCTGCTACCTTTCCTTCTTTGTCGTGTCTTACCTAGTGCTATCCGTATCACGCGCTTCGCTGACACTCAGTAAAGGCTTGGAATCCAGAGTTGCTCGTTCCTCCCGCCTCGAATTATTCTGGTCTAATTTATAAGATGTCTTAGAGGTGAAGATTATAATTGTTCGTCCCCGTTGTATAGGAGAGGATAGGGCTGCGATGGGACCCACCAGTTAACGTTTAACAGTCTCCATCTCGGCCCCACCTCCGCGTTTTCACCTCCATAACATTAGCCAAGCACGTCACAACCTCTGCAATAATTGGCAGCAACAACTACATACACGCCAGGCAAGTCCTTCTGATGTTCTCCAAGATCAGATAACACCATGGCACAGTGCATACTAAATACCTGTCAGTACGCCCCTGAGCTGTACGACATTGCTCGATAGGACAGGCCGATTTTTCCATGGTGGTCTGGGATACTTATGTTGCGCAGATAATGAGCAACAACCTGAGGCTTCACGGGAGATCGGTGCCTTGCGACGGACCGACATTCTCGGCACTGTGCACAGGACACCCATGGATGAGATGAGATTTGGTGATGTGATCATGGGTACTATTGAAGTCTCCCATTATTCAGGATACCGAGATATAGGAAACACTCCGGACACACTACCAATCATCCTCGCTCAGCTCCTCTCTCGTTCGGCAGTCGGCAGAAACAACACTACTCCAATTCGTGTTGAGCAATCGACTGGCTTTCCAATATCAAGTCCTAGTTCTATATGTCCAAGGAAGCTTAAACCGTATGGTATTTTGAAGGCAGAGAGATGCTACCGCAACCACGTTCGTCGACGCTATCGCCTATACAAGTCACTGGTGCGCGGAATTCTGAAGCGTGAGTAGTTGAGGAACAGGCGAGGCTGTCTCGCTCTACCTACAGTTACTAAAAACCGTGATACTATCTCGTCACTACATGATATACCATTTCGTGCTACTGTGGTACATACCTGATCTTGTACATCAGTTTTGCTTTATAGCCTTTCTTGCGCTAAACGAGACTCTTTCTACTGTGGTAGGAAGGGGAAATCCTTGTACCAGTATGCTATGCAAATCCTTGTATGCTATGCAAATCCTTGTATGCCATGCAAATCCTCGGATCTGTTAAATCAATGTTCCCCCCGCTCCCCTTGATGAGGAAGTTAATTCTCGTTTCATTCCAACGTACTGTTAACCCGTTCTGTCCAATATTTCTTAAGCATGTCTAACCACGCAGAGGAAAAATCGGGAATATATAGTGCAGGAGTGCGCGAGAACCATGTGGTGGAGACTGTCGACCACAGTAGTAGTGGGGATGAAGCTACTTTGCAAAAGACAACCCCGGGGATGAACAAGGCAAAATGGCTGGCTTGTGTTGGACTCTGTCTGGCCATGACGACATCATACCAGCAGCAGTCTTGCACCTCGAGTATCGTGAAACATATTGATGAGAAGCTGGGTATGTTCAACATCAAGCTACGACATGATCGGCTTATTCACCATTCCTAGGGCCCACCACCTACTACAATTGGATTATCACGGCATACACCATCTGTGTCTCTGTCTCGCTTCCAATCTCGGGTGGACTCTCTGATAGTATGATCCTCTTCCTCATACGCAGGAATATGATTCTAACACAACGCAGTCTTCGGACGGAGATGGTTTGTCATAGGCGGCTGCTTTGTATCCTTAATCGGAACGGTGGTTGCTCTTGCCAGCCAGAACATTCCCATGATGATCGCCGCAATGGGCCTCAAAGGTCTTGGATCAGGTTGCCAACAACTTGCGCTAGCAGGTATTGCTGAAATCGTTCCCAATAAGCACCGTGGATATGCGCAAGCTGCTCTTGATATCGTTACGTTACCGTGGGCTGTGTTTGGCTCTCTGACTGGAAATGCCATGGTCAAATACTATGATTTAGGTGTAAGGACTGCGTGACCCATCACCGTGAGTATATAAACCGGAGGCTAACCCCTCGCAGTTCAGAATAAACTTCATCATTGGCGTTATTCTTAACGGCCTGACCATTACTACGCTCTATATATGGTATCATCCCCCAGCCGGTAAACGCATAGTCGGCGAGACTCAATGGGAACGAGCCCGAGATCTTGACTGGACCGGAATCGCTCTGATGGCCGTCGGTGTCGTTCTATTCCTTGTGGGTATAACATTCGGAGGCAACAGATTCCCTTGGGCCTCAGCTGGCACAATCGTCCCGATTGTGCTAGGTGTCCTCTTTCTATTCTCGCTTGGAATATGGGAATGGAAGGTTGCTAAGGAGCCTTTCTTTGCACATGTGCTATTCATTGGCCAGGGAAGAACCTTTTCGCTGTTCTTGGTTCTCACTTTTGTGAATGGAATGAGTGCTTATGCAGCAGGGGCATTCTGGACACAACAGGTGCAAATGATGTGGTCTCGCAATCCAACGACAATAGGACTGAGCAGCATCCCATATCACTTTGGAGGCGCCGGTAAGTGAGCACAACTTGGTTGCACAATTATTACAGAGCTGACAATCGCAGTGAGTGGCTTCCTCACCGGAATTCTCATGGGAAAAGCTAGGCTCCTGAATTCGAGGCTAATGCTGATTTATGGTATGGTCATCAAGATCGTAGCCGACGGTATCTTCGCTACCTTTACACCATCGGACTTCAAGCTGGCCATGGGTATGTGCAGGCCTCTTCCCGGTACATGCTCGCCGTCCTCGCTGACAAGTTCTAGGCATAGGCTTCATGTCTTCGTTCGGAGTCAGCATCGTGCTTGTCGGTCTCGTTATCTGCACCCAACTTTCTTGCAGAGATGAGAACCTCGGGTTGGCCACTCTTGTTCTAGGATCGGTTCGAGCAATAGGCGGCGCAGTTGCGATAGCCATCTTCTCTTCATCGCTCGAGAACACAGTGAAGAAAGACTCGGGACCTAGGGTTGCAAAGGTCTTGACGCAACCGCCGTATAGCATTGCTCGAGAACAGCTGCCTGCGTTGATTAAGCTTGTTCTAGGCGGCAAGGACCAATCGGCTGCGAGATTACCCGGCGTAACTCCAGAGGCCGTCAAAGAAACGCGGCGAGTCTTGAAGTATACCTGGGCGCTAGCATTTCGGTACGTGGACCTCTTATTCATCAGCTCTTCTTGCTCACCTGTCGTAGGCGTAACTTCTACATCAACATCGCTTTCTCTGCCGTTGCGCTAATTGCTGCCATGTTTGTTCGTGATGTGACCCACAACATGACTGACCATGTTGCCGTCACTTTGCAGAATGATCATACTGAGCAAAAGAAGAAGTTGGACACGGAGGATCGATCCTGAAGTCTTATGACTTGCCAACTGCGATGGGAAACCAGCATTCGTCAGGTGCCTCGTAGGTTTACGTATAATGTAGTGCAATGGGTGAGCAGGGTTCCAACGTGTTATGTACGATCAAGAATCGAAGTAATCGGCATCGAGGATGGTGTTGCCCCGGCAAGTGGTTACTGATGTAGTTTAAGAATGTATAGTTCTCGTCCCACTGGAGATGGTGCAAGAATCTTGAAAGAGCGAAGCATCGGAATTTGGAACGAAAAATGCGATTATGGTGAGAATTCTCATTACAACTCTCCATAGAGGCGATAACAGTCAGCTATATGTAAATCTCCATGGGGCCACTGGAAAAAGTAAGCACAGTCTAGGATGTCCAAGGGAAAGGATTCCTACCTAAACGAGTTAGCTTCGACCCCTGAATCTCATGTCTCCTCATTTGACCACAACTCCTCACCATCTCAACCGCCATCATCTACACTCATTTCCATTCGACTTTCCTTGTCCACCCCAAATTCAACAACCAGCGCCTATTCGAGATCGAGCCGCCGTCTAATCTGCCAAGCAGGGCTGCAACCTGCCGCACACTTGCCTTCAAGTTCTGCCTTCAACTCTCCCTAGTCACGGGATGCTACACATGGCACCATTCCGCCGCTCAACAAAGGCGCGACTCCGTCTTCTTCCACTCTTATTCGCACTTTGCGCTTTCCTGGAGGTATGCTGGGTACGGCATAACATCCGTACCGTCGAGAGTGAGAAAACACGTGACTGGAGAATACGAAAGAGAGCCACGGAGCAAAGGAAGAAGATCTACATCGCGAGTCCGTTATGGAATGCCGACCGTATGATGCGTGGTCCGTGGGGGAATTGGAGCGCGAGTTTATTGGAGTTGGTCAAGGATTTTGGACCGGAGAATGTTTTTGTTACGATCTTGGAGGGGGGGAGTTATGATTATACTAAGGTTGCGCTTGAGGAACTTGATAGGGAATTAGAGAAGTTGGGGGCGAGGAGGAATATTACGATGGAGAAGGAGACGCATAAGGATTTTATGGCGGAAGAACCCGGAATTGAGGGATGGGTGAAGACGAGGAAGGGGACGACGGAGTTACGACGGATACCGTTTTTGGCCAAGTTGAGGAATCGGACTTTGCAACCATTAAGAGATTTGTGGGCGCAGGGGGAGCGGTTTGATTACGTTCTCTTCTTGGGGGACGTCATCTTCAATTCCGAGGAGATTTCGACTCTGATTAACACGAATGATGGCGACTATGCGGCAGCATGCTCTTTGGATTTTGCACATCCACCGCTCTACTACGATACTTTTGTCTTGAGAGATCAATTCAGCGATCCGACAATCCAAACCACGTGGCCGTATTTCAGGTCAAGGGAATCGAGAAACGCAATGAAACGGCACCTCCCAGTCCCAGTAGCAAGCTGCTGGAACGGCATCGTCTCCATGCCCGCCGAAATCTTCACAGCATCTGAGAACCCCCTCACTTTCCGCGCCCTCCCCGATAAACTCGCAGCTCACCACTACGAGGCTTCCGAATGCTGTCTCATCCACGCTGACAATCCGCTTTTCGCTACGAAACCTATCCTACTTAATCCAGCTGTGAGAGTGGGATACAATCATACCGCGTATGACGCTGTACACGAACAAGATCCTTGGCTTTCTTACTATGATATCTTTGAGGGGTTGTGGGAGAACAGAATGAAGAGGTGGATGAGTACAGTGTTCCATTCTGATCGGGGACGACAGAGACATTTATTGAGGTCATTGAAGGCGGTGGAGGAAGAGGTTGGTATGGCTGAGGTTGCGCCTTGGTGTGTTGTTGATGAGATGCAGGTTATTGCTGCTGATGGGTGGAGACATGTATAGCATCATCTCAGTGGCGACATAAATGCGTGCGGAAGTGCATGATTACAGAATTTTGATAGCCCGGGAATATGAGACATCAAACTCTGACTGATATGCGATACAATCGACTTCATCAGCTTCTCGATCCTCGCTTCCCACTTGTGAAATGTATTGGTCCTTGAATGGTGACAGCGTCTACCAGCATGCATGGGAGAAAAGTGGTCGATATTATTCCAACCTCATCCTTTCGTCTTGCATTAGCGATTTTAGAGCACGCGTCAGTAACTAAGATAAGGGAAAATATAGTAAGACGAGCAAAGCAGCTACGAGTCAGAGGACTCCTCCCATCAAGACTACATATGGAACTTGATTACTCCATCCTATGTGCACAACCCTTGACTTTCACACGCTACATTCCCGCTAGCCAATCAATCATGCCATCTTATACTTCCGCGGTCTCAAGGCATTGCCAATCGAATCTCGAACATTGCGCCATTCTCCAGACCACCAAAGGGACAGTACAATTACCATGACGGTCAGAGGTATGCCAGCAGCCCAGAAGACCCATTGACTTGTGCTTTGATCCCGGATATCTGATTTCCGTAAGCGAACTACACTCGAAATACTACATGCACGAAAACTTACCAGTGGTATTCATACCAAGGAAGGAACAAACAAAGCTCAGTGGCAAGAAAATAATGGTAACGATGGTGAAGGCGTAGATGGCGGAGTCGTGTCTATCTTTCGTCGTTTCGATTTCGTTTTTGCTCTGCGGGTATGTTAGTGAATTCTCTCATCATATTTTTCTTCAGATGGGGATTCTTTTTTTACAAAGCTTTCAAGCACAAGTGCTTCTTTTGCAAGGCCAGTGAAATCACCTATTCTCTGCAGAATGAAGGATTTCTGCTCCCAGAGCAATTCAAAGGCGCGACCGAATTCGGCTCTGCCACGTTCCATTGAGGCAGCGGGTGAGAGGAAGCTTCGATCACTTGTGCTTGTGATATCAGTGAGGTCAGCAATGACCTGGCCCTGACCCTCCAAAACACGAATAATGGCTTCGATTTCCTCATTGAAATAGCTGATTGTTCTTTGGTGGATGCGTTGTAGAGGATCATCTTCGATTTTGGCTTTCTTGTTGGTGTCAGTGAATTTGCGAACAAATCATAGAAGGAAAACGAAATACTGACCAATTCATCCATGTATGAAGCATAAGTACTAAGAACGTCTGGGCTATCTCCTACCACGTCCTCGATGAGGCGTTTGATGATCAGAGCCATTACTCCTCGCGGTTGCAAAGCCATCTTTTCGTGGAGGGGAGTCGGAGCTAGAGACGCCATTATCTCAGCTAAGCCCTGATCTATCAAGAGAATGCATTTTTCCAGTGATGTTTTTGCCATCTTGTGGCTTGCGTGTATAGGGCTTGCATGCTGAACCATGAAGAGTAAGCAATGTAGCCAGGCATTTGAGAAGGCAGACGGTATCTTGAAATAGGAGCCACCTTCTTTTCGATGTGCCTCGAAGATGGAACCAATTTTCTCCAGTCTTTGTGCTAGGATGATGAAAGCTGAGAAATCTTGAGCCCTGAACATTTTGACCCGTTTAATAGCCTGGCTTGGTGGAGGCGGTCGGCGACGAGGAGGTGTATTGCTCTCATATTGATAGGTTTTGATGCGAGGGCTGCGGCTCCGTGGCCTGTCATCTTCCTCACTATCGCCTGCAGGGGACATTCTACCACGATCATTTCTTCGCGGAGATTGTCTCATGATATGCTCGGGTTTGGATGCCATGGGATCCTCCAATTCGTACGAGTCTAGTGGAGCAATGGGCACATCATCGTCCTGTTGAGCATCAGTTCGGATTCATGATTCATGATTGATCACAAAAGCTTGTTTACCGGAAGTGACAGGATGGCATACGCGCCACCCCAATATTGCCGCACAATCTTCTCATCTGTGAGTACAGGGAAGAAAAAGGCCAACACGACTTTTGCCGCCCATGCAAACTCTGCCTTGAATGAGCGGCTACTCGATTGAGTGGAAGATTCGCCTACAAAGGCAGGGACGGTGGTTTTATGTATCTCAGCGATGTCAAGCAATTGTTTTGCTGGTATGTTTCCATATATCTGTGCCTCTTTTGAGGATAGTCTTGTTTCCAAGAACTCGTCAATCTCGCGTAACGCTTTCCTATAACGGCTGGCATCGAGGATATATGCTTTAAATTTGTCGGAGACAGTATCCACAAGTTTTTCTGGGCTGCTCTCCACTTTAGGAGCGGATTGACGGTCCGGCACTGCGCATATCCAAGTGAAGGTGTGAAAGATATCAAGATCGGTTGTCCGGCCTACCAGCTTCGACTCTGGCTTTTCCACGTAAAGATTAGCACGATACGCTTCAGCGATAGGGCCAGATTTGACTGCTCGAGTGATCGGTCGCTGTAAGGGCATTTGCACTCCAGCCAAATCGAACGCATTTTCTAGGCCGTCTTCCATGACGGCTGGAGTGAAGCCTCGTCCAGGGGGTCCAGACTGAATGTTAGCTCTGAGTTCGCAGCCAGTAGACGCGGCTTTAAATCTACCTTGCTTCCAGATGAAGTGGGGTATTAGAATTGCCGATATTCTGGTACACCGTTGCCCATGTGTCCTGTGTCACTTCTAGGCCTTGCCATTTGAGATAATAGTTCTCTTCAAAATTGATTGCTTGGGTGCCAAAATGAGAAATGAATGACTGCGATAGTTAACGACGCGAAGAATCAATGTGACGACTACGTACCAACCAAGTTCCACACCGATCCAACGGCAGGACTATGATCTCGATTGCAGAACGAACTGTGATGTATTGACGACCTTGCACAGTTGGAGGTGAGCTATGTCCAGGTCTAGGCTGTATATTGATCTTGCAATTTTCGCCGAGTAAGTCTTCCAAGGTCAACGTGGAGCAAGTAAACAGATGGTCTGCAGGGTGGTCAATAATGTCTCCAGATCATAAGCGAGACGTCAACTACCATTGCCAATAGCCAAGCACCAAACCTGGCTCACGTGAATACAAATGCCCCTATCGCCGCCTTGGAGTCTAGTCAGCGCTTGTGACAATTCTCTGGCCTTTTTCACAGCAGAATTTTGTGATTGTAGCAATGCTCGAGTGGGAAAGAGTCCTGACCGTGGCGCGAGATCGTTTTCTGCGAATTCGCGCAACAAAAAGAAAGGGACCGAGAAGAAAAGTATAGATGTACGCGGTGCGACAAGTCGATCTGTACGAACGGAACGATCCTGGGCCAAACTGCCAAAGAAGACATTTGGAGTCATTTGTCGACCTCTGATAGCGTGCCCTGCGGTGACGGGTTTCACGAAGCGTGCGCGAATAGTCTCCTGCGACTTCAAAACGGCAATGCTTTCAGATCCTCTGAATTCTGCTGTGCGAATTGCGTTTAGCTGAAACAATAAGCATTGTTCTGTCACGTTAGATAAGATTCTGGGTATGGCTTACGAAAAAGTTGTCAAAATCCATGTTGTTTTGTTGTGTATGCCTGCCCAAATATAAGCAATCAAGCTATCCACTCCTCTGATGCTACTCACGACCAGCGAAAATGGCAAGGCTGCCTTCTACGAGACGAGCCGATGTACCCATGTAGCTCGCCTCCGTTCAACAAGTTTGGACTAAGGCCCCATGCCCATGAAGTGAGAACGTTGAATTGTGTGGTTGTTCTATCAATGCTTTGCTTTTCCGAGCTACCAGATTCTGGAACAAGAGAGCTTTCAGATTCAATAATACTCGGTGCCCAGGTATCTTCGCGCTGGAAAGTCAACTCCAGATCGAAGCCATCCTCTAGAATAGGATCTATCGCTTCAGGCGCCTCGGGGAAAGCGCTATAGCCGGGGTTATGTATATCGCTAGACCTTCTATGTCGTTGAATTCTGGAGTATGTCTCATCAGGCGCAACCGCCAGTCTCGATCTGGGCTCTGGCAGAATTTGGTCGTATTCTGAACGAATTCCACCATAAGGCCTCAGTGCAGTGCGGAAAGCAGCATAGTCCTCGGGAGGCCGTTGCAGCCGAGCTCGAAGATTGACGTCGGCGTCCAGATGTCGGTAAGAAGGTCGGATCGTGACACCTTCTTCCCTGTTTCCTGCTATGTTTCCGCTCCGAACTCGAGGACCCAATGGATCTCGTTCATGTCTCTCGTCGTATCCCTCCGGGTCGTCCGCGACGCGTCTTCCTCTTGAAGCGTATCGAGTGTTTTGCGATCGGTGGTAAGCCATGTTTTCGCCTTAATTTCGCGAGCAAATGGCGTGGAAACCAAGTGCTGGAAGATGAGAAGGGAATGAATGGATGGACACGAACTTTTACCGTGATACAATGCGTCAAAATATGGCTTACAGGATAGCATGCGGCCCCCAAATGGCTTATCAGTTGTCAGCTTAGAAGCTGAGCTATTGAGGGTAAGCTTCATTGCAATGCCAGGGCTTCTGTTTGATAGCAAGGCTCCATAATCGATGCAGGAAAACTTCTTGACAGAGATGAAGGCTGATGTCGGCGATTCCAAGGATTTGTTTTGGATAAGAAGTCTTTCCATATTCGGTATAGCGCAAAAACGTGACCCAATTGAGGAGAATTAAAATGCCGTGATGTCTTCTCCTTCAACACCCATTCACTCTTCTTCACCATCTTTGCCCTTCCACGTCTATCGTGAGCTACCAAGCTCGGGCCAGTCATTCTAGAGCTACAGTTGGAGACTGAAGGTAGGAGATGGACATCGTCCGAGGGCACCACCGTGCTAACATTGCGCGCAAAACGGCGTCCAGAGATCCCTTCTGCTACTTATCCCTGTGCATCCATTTCTCAGCTTCAATCATCTCTCAAATCAAGATAGGTATCAATTACTCAATCCGGCTTTGCATCCAGTTCACGATCCTACGTGAGCCTCGGGCGGGATTAGAGCAAATTCACCTCGTGCTTTCAAGTCTTACTTGTGGAGACTATATATTCTGTTCTACTACTCCCTCCTCCATTCTCTCTCAAATATTCTCAATCAAACATCATTCTCAGCATTATCAGAAGGGCAACCAGTGCTGAGTCTGCAATCAGGTGAGATGGATGAGAGTGGTATTTTATGTATGGATAGAGTGCTACAACTCTCGGCGAATACTCTCATGATCTTTGTCTTGAGGATTACCGTCGGCACGAGCATTTGTCCTCCGCCCAAAACCAGGCGTTCAGAGCAGATAAACCGCATTGGAGCAATGCTACTACTTTCACGTGATGGTCATGCAGGCGTCGGATTAGCTTCGTGACTCGCGCGTGATGATGACCTCCGACTTCAAGTCTTTCACTAACTTCCTCAACTCCCCAAGATCAAGAAACTTAATCTGACAACTCAACCCCTTCTGAGGAGCTTCATCTCGAGGATTAACAATTCTAAACAGCATCCAAACGCGAAGCCGACTTCATCACAATGGCATTAGATTGGTACTCCGACCCCAACGCCACCGCAGCGCCAGACTGGAGCAAACAAGATCTCCAAAAAGTAACCACCGTCCTCCCCCCTTGTCCCATACCGCCCCAACTCACACTCCCCAAAGCTCCGTCACACCCTAATAACAGCAAACCACATCCTCCACCACCACTCCATCGTCGACGCCTACGGCCACATCTCCATCCGCCACCCTCAAAACCCAGAAATCTACATCATGTGTGGATACATGGCTCCCGGCGTCGTTTCCTCCTCGGATGATCTAATTGAATATTACATCAAAGATTCGTCGCCTGTTGATCCGAATGCGAAGAAGGGGTATTCGGAAAGATTTATTCATGGGGAGATGTTTAGGAGGTGGCGGGGTATTAATTGTGTCATTCATTCTCATGCTGAGGATGTGCTTCCGTATGTTACAAGTGGGGTGCCGTTAATGCCTGTTTTTCACATGGCGGGGTTTTTGGGTATGTCAGTTTGATCTGTCTTCTTTCTTAATGTTTTCGTCTCGCTCTGTATAGGCTGAGGTGGTGTGATACCAATGAGGTTCCGGAGGTCATACTAAACATGATAGGAACGGATGTCCCCATCTTCGACATCGCCAAAATATACGAAGAAGGCGAACAACAAGACCTTCTCGTCCGGAATGCCCGTATCGGAACACATCTCGCCAATTCCTTCGCCAAATCCACCGAGACCGACGTCCCGGAGCATACCGTCGTCTTGATGCGTCGACATGGTTACACGACGCATGGCCCTTCGATTGAAAGTGCCGTTTATCGGGCCATTTACACGAAAATCAATGCTTCCATTCAGACGAATGCTATGACTTTGAAAGCATCGTCAACGATGACGCCAAAGTTTGAGTTTGAACCGTTGACGGAGGAGATGTGTAAGGGATGTATTAAGATGAATGAGGGGACGCAGGATAAACCGTGGCAGCTTTGGTGTTTGGAAGTTGAGAAGGCTGGGTTGTATATTAACAAAGGATGATGGAAATTCTATGCTCGAAGAAGATAAAGAAGAAGAGGTGGAGAGACCAAGGCTCATGAATCATAAATGACATTGATCATCCGGGTATACATATCACATCGCTCACTCGCTCAATGCCGCAATGCCGCCAAATTCACCCCAACTCATTCAAATCACCCATCCAGATCCCGCATCCCCCAACTTCGCCAAGAAACCTCAAATAGCAACCCCAGTAATGAACTCGACCCCCGCCCTAACAATCCCCTCCACAACCTTCAACTCCCCTTCATCCCTCGGCGCATACACCATAGTCCACCCACTCTTCACAAACGCCAACGGAAACCTCAACCCCCACCCGGCCTCAATAACAGCCCTCGCATCCCCATCGCTAAGCCAAACATGCAAACTATTCTCCGCCGGATGCGCATGCGCAATCTCATGATCCAACACCCTATCCCTCGCAATGGGATTCAGTGTAGCAGTGTCGGGCACGGCGTAGAGTCCATCCGTTGATTTCCCTTCTGTGTGGGAGGGTTTTGTGTAGAGGGTTTTTGGATGGGCGGTGGCGAGGGTTGTCATTAGGGATTGGAGTTCCGAGCGGGTTTGAGCGGGGATGGGTTCGGGGTATTGGCGTTGGGGCATTGTTCGCGAGATGATTTTTGGGCGGGAGCCGGTGCGGGGTGGGAGGGGGGATTTGAGGTAGGTTGGACCTGATTTAGAGAGAGGGGAGGGATCGTAGAGGTTGTTTGAGGAGAGGGTGTGGTTTATGCGGATTTTGGTCATGCGCCAGTAGCCTCTGTATACATAGGTTAGCTGATTTGGTTTGGAATTGAGGGGTGGGGATTTTGGCAGTCCTTTTCTGTGGGAGGCTTCTCTTTTGGAGTGTGAGGGGAGAATACTTACGCCCATGTTGGAGGTGTTCCTCCTGTCCCAAATGCTTTCCAAGATCTGAAGTCATGGACTGTCCTGTTTGTCTGTCAGCCTTGAGCAGCTCCCAACGGATTGTTTGTAAATAAAATACCATGCTACTCCGACTACGACTGTGGCTAGAAGTCCTGTAACGACAGGATTGTCTTTCGCTATCGATAGCACACGATCCGAGTGTTTTGCTGCCATATTTTCATCCGAGTATGTACTTGGTACATTTGAATCTCCCTCTGGCCTTGAATGAAGTCGCGAAGCTCAGACCGGGAGGAGATCGTCACAGGGGTGGCACAGCTCCACTCTCGGATCCCCAATCCCATCGCGTCTGCGTCTGTGTGAGGCCGAGAGATCAGCTGGTAAAGAGCTGAAGCAATAATTTATTTAACATAAATATTGGAAGCCTCTGCACTTGCTCTGTTGTCGCAATTGTAAATTCTGAGTTCCATCATGGCGGATCAAAAGCTTCATGTTATCGTTGTTGGTGCTGGTATGAGATCTACGCAGCACAAACACTATCAATATGCTAATTATACTCAGGTCTAGGGGGTCTAGCTGTTGCTCACGGGCTTGAGAAGGTAGATTCACCATTCTTACTTCACTATGAGCCGCTGTTGAAGATTGAATTTCAATTGCACTGCACAATTTCTTTCCGTTCTCCACTTGGATTGAGATCTAACTGCGAGCATAGAACAACATCTCCTACGTGATAGTTGATCGCGAAACAACCCCCAGAGACCGGAATTGGGGCGTGACAATGTCATGGGCCCATCCCTTGATCGAAAAGTTGATCCCTGCCGACCTCTATGCGAACATTACTGCCTGCCAACCAGATCAATCCCTAGACACTGCGGGAGAGAACAAAGAAACCGTCCTAATCCGTGATGGCGCCTCGGGAGAAACAAAAGTCGAAGTCCGAATGCCCGGAATCAGGCGGATGCAAATTAAAAAGACGAAGAAAGAATGGGCAAAAGGAATCAACATCAAATACGGGAAGAAATTGGTTGATATCACAACTTCGGATGATCGCGTAACGGCTCATTTTGAGGATGGGACCGAGGAAAAGGGAAGTGTCATTATCGGTGCTGATGGTGGGACTTCGCAGGTGAGAAAATGGTTACTTGGTGATCTTGCCGCGCCGGAAGTTCTGCCGTACCAGTTTATGAATTTCTCGTTTACGATGACTGCGGAACGGGCATTGTATTTGGATGGCATCATGAATCCGAATGTGGACGTTGCGACGCATCCGAAGAATATGTATCTCGGCCTTTTCCTACTTGACAAGCCGGATTTGTCGAAGCCGGAGACGTGGGTATTCTATCTTTTGGTTACATGGCCCCTCGAGACCAAAGAAGATGAAGAAAATACCGACAACAGACTGGAAAGATTGAGAGCTCATATGGAAGGATGGGCTGATCCGTATAAGAGCGTGGTTGAGTGGCTGCCGGATGATGTGGAGATCAAGCCTGATTCGCTCAGAATCTGGAGTCCAAAGCCATGGGACAATCACAAAGGTCGTGTTACGCTTGCAGGAGATGCTGCTCACAGGTAATCTCATGGCCCACTTGCTTCCCTGGAGTGTATTGACCTTCAATAGCATGACCTTCCATCGCGGGCAAGGCGGAAATCTCGCAATCAAAGACGGTTTCGAATTCGTCAACGGCATGATTGCAGTACAAAAAGGAGAAAAGACTCTAGAGGACGCATTAGAAGAATATGATGCTGGTGTCATGGAAAGAGGAAAAGAAGTTGACATTTCGAAAGCGCAGGCCATGGCCTTTCATGATTATGCCAACTTCGAAGAAAGTCCTATCTACAAAATGGGAATCAGGCCGGTAGTAACTTGAGCAACTCGATGTTATTTTTATTCTCTTGAAACCTGTTTTGACCTTTACCATTATGTCTTGACTGCAGCCTCGTCAGTAAAAGCCTGTTATTTGCTTGCTCGGCGACGATTTCATGGAGCTACTGGAATCCATGCAACTGTAGTCAGCCCACTTGGTGACAGTGCTTGAGCTTCGAAATAAAGCTCAAATACGTTTGAGAGTCAACCCTCTGAAAGGTCTCTCTCAGTAGACTCATTCAACAAGATGTCACTGAAACTTCTGAACTCTGTCTTCTCGTATACTTCCAGTGCGATGAAGCAACAGCAAGAATGCCCCCCAATTGACTGTATGCAAAGCTCAAATGGACGAGTGGTAATGGATGGATGGGTTTGGAACCCCGACTGCTAGCCCTCTTATTTGGAACTGAGCAACTGATACATAGACCAACAAGCCTAATTTTATCCAAATGAGCAGAATACCTCTGACCGTTGAGGTCGAGTATTCTCGAGCGACTTCTAATCGTGCAGCAACTTCATTCGCAAGAATAGAGGCTTAGACTTACAAGCCTTCCACCACGAAATCTTAATTACTCATTCTTGCCGCCATCATTCGCCTCTCCCTCGTCTCCTCCCTCAATTCTTCCATCCACCTACCCTCCTTCAACAACCTCCCCTTCTCCAACCCCCCCACCTCCTTCAATAGCATCTTCTCCTCCCTCCTCACCCTCCACCTCCTCCTCTATCCCCAACTCCCCCCTCACCTCGGGTAAAAAATGACACAAATTCCTAACACACTGCTCACTGATCCCCTCCCAATCAACAACTCTCGATCCCTCCTCAAAAGCCCACCTCCCCTTCTCCCCATCCCCACTATAAGCAATAACACAACAAACGGCCTTCTGCGTCACCTCCACTTCCACCCCCTCGACAATACCCTTCACCACATCAACATCAACACCGACAACCTCTTCCCCCTCCCCATCCTCTAACCTATCAAACGCCCTCGCCACAATCTTACGGATCTCCCTAGTAATGATACGGGGTGTGGTGGGAATGGGCATTGTACTTGTTGAACTCGCACCGCCATCGGTTTGAGCTGATTGCCATACTTTTTCCGTTTCGTTGAGGTACCAGGATGTTACTGCGGTGTAGCGGACTTTGGATGGAGAGGGGTAGGGTGTTGGATGGGCGAAGGGTGGGGGAGTAGGGATGCGCCAGCGATTATGGGATGTGGGTATTGGAATAGGATCGCTCATTTTTAGCTTCGATAGTGTTGGGGAAATGGCGTTTGTATAGCGGTTACCCAGAGATGGATAAGGCGGGTGTTTTATAGACTTTGCGGTGTGGAACCATAGTTTTCAGACGTCTTTGTGGTTCAGCTCAGTGCCTTGTCCTCATTGAAAAGAGGCAACCGTAGTTGTCTGAGACCTGGTCTAGACAACGATAATCGTCCACTCGTCTCTCCCATTCAACAAACCGCCGTCAATTTCACCCACACCGCCCTTTTTTCCCAAAGTACAAAGGTCCTCTGCTCCAACCACCCCTCTTCCCACCCCTCCCCTCGTCCAACATCAAAGCAAAAAAGCATTCTTGCAAGAATCACTCTCCACTCTCATCTCCGCCCTCGCCAGACTCTTCCCAATACAGTTTCTCGTTCCAACAGAAAAGGGTTCAAAAACATCCCTGTTATCATTGTTAAACCGTGCATCACCCATCCATCTCTCCGGACAGAATTGTTCTGCGTCGTGGAAATAAGGTGGATAGCGGTATGCTGCAAACATGGGGAATTGGACGATTGTGCCGCCGGGTAGGAAGTGGTTGCATACCAGAGCGCCGCCGGGTGGCACTTCCCGGCCAGAGAGATTTGGCACTGGTGGGTAGAGACGCAATGATTCTTCCAGGATAGCAATGGTGTGTTTCAATGTCGAACTGCTTGTGAAATCGATTTCGTTGGCGGTCGAGAAAGCGGAGCGAATCTCTGAGATTGCCTTTTTGAGGGTGGATGGGTTTTGGAGAAGTAGGTGGATCGTGCCGGAGAGGAGCGTTGCCGTTGTTTCTGAGCCAGCTAATAGTTTTACATTAAACAGAGGTGTAATAGAAGAGAGGGGTGGCGTACCTAGAACAAGATTGGAGGCATTGGATTTCATTTCTTCAATCGTCATGCCCCTTTCTTCTCCGTGATGTTTGAGAATGCTCGAGAAGAAATCAGGTTGATATGTGCCGTTCTTGATTCGAGATTCAACCCGATCTGATACGTACGCCCAATTCTTCAATCTCAACGCCAGGAGCTTTTTGGGCGCCAGATATGGAAGTAGCCCATCAAATCCTAGTCGTTTGAGAGTCACCATTGTCAATATTCCTTTTAGATTTTTGAAGATGGTTTCGACCCAAGGATGCATGGTAGCATTCTCCAAACAGCCAAAATCTTCCCCGAAAGAGAGGCGCCCGATAATGTCAAAGGTCGTCCACTGCCGATTATCAGCCTGTTATTGTATCTGGCATTTGATGAACGAAAACACATACGTTGAACCATTTTGCTATATCCACCGCGTCGCCACTCCTACACTTCTTCTTAAGGCCATTCATCAGGGCATCAACATACCTCAAAACGGTATCCTCCTGCTCCCTCAACCCCTTCTCTGAGAACGAAGGTCCAAATAATCTTCGATACCTGGCATGATTCTCTTTCTCCGCGAACAAGATTCCAACAAGTCCATTTGGACTGGCGGATACGTTATTCCTATCCTTGGGGAAATCGACATGGCCCTGGCGATATGCCCAAACGTCTTTCCACACGGCTCCATCGACGATGGAAAGTTCGTTTGGGCCTATGCGCACGATTTTTCCATACTTGTTGTGAAGGCGCAGAGTAGTCGTATGTTGCTTGCCGGCTTGACGTGTCAGAAGGTAAGGTATGGACGATATGGCCCATAATTTTGAACCTGGGAATTTGGCGAGTGGAGATAAGAAAAGTCTACATGTTATTCGGTTGAGAGTGAAGAGGAGGAGCTGTAATGATCAGGATTATGAGATCGCGTGACAGGACAGGAAAGGGCTTACTACGGCGATTGAGCTGACGATAACAGTACTCAGAGATGAATTGTGAGACTGGAGATATTCCATCGCAAATAGAAAAGCCATGAGTGAACCCGGCTGAATCTTATCTTGGTGTAAGAGTGTAGGGATGCGACTCCTTTGTTTCAGCAAGGCGAGTTTGACCTGCAGACTGGCAGCTCTTCTTCTGTCCCTCAGATTGTCGAGATACGCATTGATAGTACGACAATCTGGGGGTCAGAATCGAGATTTCGCCCTGTTTAGGTGAACAGACGCGACAGTGCCTCCACGCTCCACCCCGCCACTCATGTCATTTGGCTTCCGGCTTTGTGCAACCTGGACAGCGCGTCCATGCAGTATGATAAATAACACCAGGAATCTTGGGATCGGCGAACGAATTGTCTTCTCCAGGGTTCGCCATAATCATTTGATATCGCTTTCTACCTTTCTACAGCACTCAGGTTATCTCCCAAGCAAAGTCGGTCAATTCAGGATTGATGTTGACACACTTTTGGCAATGTTTAAATTTCAAATGGCCAGAAGGCATCAACTCTTATTTGCAAGTGTCAAACTGGTTGCAGATTTGGAGTGGACCACATGGAACGCAAGGCCGGCGAAATAACCGCGTAATTGCCCATGATCCTAACAAAAAGGTCGAGAGGTGGAAACAAATCAAAATCGTCTACTTCCATTCCAAGGTCAGAGATGCCCAAATGGTCTGATTGTGGCCACCTATTCAAGCTAATAATAGCAAGATAACTCCAGTTTTGTTGAGACTTACAACCACATGCCAGTGCCACCCAAGTAGACATAAGTGACCAGTTCGAATACTGATGCATATGCTCTATAAATGTGTAGCGAAAAAAGCATGCCGGCCAAACTGAAAGGTAGGTAGTTCGAATATTGCATTGACGCTTCTCCCTTTGACTTGGTGAAGTGCCGTTGCCGCTAGATCATAGTCCCACATCGTCGAGTCTTGATTTGTTGTATAGTAGTAACCGCATATCCCAAATTTCCATGTCTTTGTCGCCCACTAAGCTTCTCTCGTCGTGCCGACTCCTCAAAAGTCCGTGACTCGTCCGTTGTAACTCCAATCCCCAGAATTACCCGTACTCCCCCATCTCAACGGCTCATTTTTCGGCCCACCAACCTCCCCCGTCTTCGGATTTGTATCACCCTCGAACTCAGGTTGTGCTCCTCTTCTTATATGCGGATGCAATTCTTCGCCTTTGCCCTTCGCTTCTACTTTCGGTGCTTCTGTCTGTGGCGACTGGTTGATCTGCGCACGTACGTTGGGTGTTTCTGATGGCTTCTCGGGCACTGGTGTGCTGAAGGCTCCTGTGCTGGCTTTCTGGAGCTTCTCGAACAGTTCTTGTTCTTCCTTCGGGAGGCGCGGTGGTGCTGGCCCAGGAGACCAGCTGGTTTGCGCACGAGAGGTCGTGCTTAGCGGTCTGCTTAAGATGCGCTGAAGCGCACGGGGTCTTAACAATCGTGACATCGCGATGGTGACGTTTTTGAGTCGATATTGAGTTGTTGTGAGAGTAAAGAGAAGGCGAATTGATAGGAAACCGTGTGTCGAGCAGGTCATACTGAATAGTTCTCAGGAGGATTGCTAGCGTGCTCCTATTTACATACAGCAGGTGCCGAGGTGCAAGATCGAATACGTTGACATCTTGCATCCCTCGTCAACGGTAGCCTCAATACATATATACTTACACTCAGAAGCTCTTCACGGCCCGGGGTCAACATCACAAGCTGAGCCAGCAGTTCCTGGGTGAGGCAGATGATCTTCTTGGACCAGAGGCCACATGTTGCAGCTTTCAACGCCACCACAGCATCGATGTCTGGTTCTGGCTGCTCGCAACACCTCCAGTGTGACCGTTGGGTGTCGCTATCTGAGGGCAGGCCAGCTGTGTAGAACTAACATCTTGATAGAAGCAACCATCGAGGTCCATCATGGATGGACATGAATACTATGTGCCTCAATTCTCCATGCTCCGCTCGATCATCACCTGCAACCATGACCACACCACCTTTCTACCACCATCTTCCTCCAGACTGCAACATCTGTCAACGTATTGTTGATGCCTTTACTACACCTTCTGGTGAATCAACCGAAGAAATCGACACCTATATGGTTGGTCGATGTAAATGAACTCCGGCTCGTGTCCGGACGACCTGAACTTCCTTATGTCGCACTTTCTTATCGGTGGGGCCGGACGGCAGGACTTCAGTTGCAAAATGCGTCTATTGTGGACTTCCAGAAATCACTTCCACTGTCTAATCCTGACAATCAGATCTCACACACGATCAGGAACGCGATAGATGTTGTGAAGCTACTAGGCGAAAGGTATATGTGGGTGGACACACTGTGTATCTCTCAGGATGACAGGATGACAGTCTGACCAAATCGCGCGAAATTGAATTGATGGGCTCGATTTATGCGAACGCCATAATCACGATTGTCGCTGCCGATGGGGAGGATGCAAACTATGGTCTTCGCGGCTTCAAAGGCCTGTCAAGGAATCGAGATCTAGATCTTGATGCACTCATTATCGATTTTGGGAAAATATGCAAGCTTATCAACGCAGACATTGGCTCTGGCAAAGGCAGATGGGCTTGCTCGCCATACTCTAAAAGAGCATGGGTATTTCAAGGATAACATTTCTCGAAACGTAGGCTCGTGTTACAGAATCAGATGGTACGATGGGAGTGCTGCTGTTTCAAATGGCAAGAAACCATTGTACACGCTGATGGTCCCCACGAGCAATTTCCTCGTGGTTTCAGCTCGGCCCTGGCGGAAGAATGCCCAACTATTGCCATGTGTACCAGGCTGATTGATGATTACAATGAACGCGTTCTCACGTACACTGAGGATGCGCTCCCTGCCATAGCGGGTCTTTTGACAGTTCTGGGTCAAAAGCTCCTGGGCGGCTTTTTGTTTGGGCTGCCAATAATGTTCTTCGAGGCCGCATTAAACTGGACTGCCAAAGCATACCAGGGTCCTCGCGAGACGACAAGACGACTTCCAACTCTCAAAAACCCTGGCGTGCCACAGCCTTGCTTACCGAGCTGGTCGTGGATTGGATGGGAAGGGCAAATCTATGATGACGCGACGGACGACGACTTCAATTTTCACGCAACCAACGATCGAATCTACACCATACCGATTACGAAATGGTCCACAGCAGCCTCTCAATTAGAACCTAAACGGCACGTTGACTCTTGGTTCCTCAGAGACCGTGACCGATTCAAGGACCACATGAATCAGCCTTTACCTCCAGGCTGGACTCGTTACACCAGTGGAGCCGAGATAGCGCTGCCGACATCTCGTACGATTAGTCTTAGCGGTGTGGCACATGGAAAAGTCATACCTGGTGAAAATCACAGTATCGTGATACAGCCTCCAGAAGGCTGCGGAGGTGCCATATATAGACACGAATCCTGCGCCAGTAACAAGTTCTGGTATCCGTTTCCTCTACCCACGCCTGGCCAGCTAGCAATCAGCCCACCTCAAACTGCGCAACTGTTCTGCGAAACTCACCGGTTCTTTTTCAACGTCGAATCACCACCTTCTGAGAAATGCAAAGGAGTGGTTCCTGGTCAGCGGATGGCCTACCTTTACACGGCGACTATTGGTCAATTCGCAGGCGTTTTGTTCTACCAAAACAGATTTGATCATCAGGATCTGATGGCAAAGAGGACCTCAGGCGAGAAGGTCGAAGTGGTAGCGACATCGCGCGGCTACGCTCGTAAGACTGCTAGTATGATTGACAGAGTGGATCGTCACTTCCGAGTTCGATGTGGTGCCTCGCAATCGCAGGAAGAAAAACAAGAGCTAGAGGACACGGTGGTTGTAGATATTGACGAATGGTACAATGTCCTCTGGGTAGAATGGGTGGATGGCGTTGCTTATCGAAGATGCCTCGGGCGAATTCTCAAAGATATATGGGAAGCGCAGGAGCTGGGGCCCATTTCATTGGTCTTAGGATGATATTATGTTGCTACGATTTCTATTATGCGCCCCTGACCTAGAACAGCCATGATTAGTGGCGCCTTCTCAAAAAGAGCAGCAACTCCGAATCAAAGATACATACTCACGGTCCTGCATGATTCCATTCGCAAACATGTGCTCCAACATTGAAACCTCTTTCAATGGCCGTATCCTAGCGGTCCACTGTATGTTCTTCAAACCAACCCCAAAGACCAATTCTCATCATACCGCATGAATCTCCTACCCAAACTTGGCATGATCAAGCTCAAATTTCAACTCTCCAAACTCGGCCTTGCCATACATATTCAAGGTCAAATCACCACTAACTTTGGCCTTGATCTCAACATCAATATCCATATTAAATTCCAACTTCAACCGTAACGGTTCCTCTTTCACCAATTCGCCCTTCTCTTTCTTCTTTATCGTAGATGGACCGGCTTGTGAGGCACCAATATCATCGATCTGGCTCTCCCTAATCGGACCCGTGCCTTTAGGAAAAGGTCTTTCTTCTCTTTCCGCGCTCGGCTCAACCTCCACTATATCGGGTAGTGGGGCATTGTTCGTCTGAGATTTTTTGCCCTTCCGCCGTCGTCGATTCCGTCGATCGCTAGTTGAACCGGCTGTGGATTCGCTGTCGCTTTTGTCCTGAGGCGCCGCTTTCTCGGTGCCATTCTTCTGCCGTTCCTTCTCTGTGCCATTGAGCGGCCGTCCATTGACTACTCCTCCAACCTCGAAATTCTCCTCTTTGCTGACACGCCCGCCCTGCTTTTGCTTATTGCCTTGCCTGTTTCTTCGACCTCCCGTTATTGTCTCGGGCGGTGATTCTGCTTCGCTTCCTCCTTCTTTGCGATTCGCAGGTGTCTGAGATATTGGTACGCCATTACTTCGCGATCGTTCTGATTTGGGTTTACTAGGTTGGCGGTTTGGGCGACTTAACGCTGCGCGTTCCGCCGTGGAGTCGTAAGAGGTATCAGACGCTTTCGATCTATTCCGACCTCGACGGCGGTTGTTGCGCGGTTTCGAGCGATTCGCAAGTGGTAGACCTTTGTCTGTAGCCTTTTCCGCTCCTGCTGTTGCGCTTTCTTCTGGTTCATCGCTCCATCTAGATTTCGGCGTCTCCTCAGGGGCGGGCTGCTGCTCTAGATTCCCTTCTGAGAGTGATGCGATGGGAGTTGGACCCCTTCCCTCAATTTGCGCATTGTCAGTCGCGTCTTTCGCGCTGTCTGCCATCACTCCTTGTGGAGCCCGTGGTTAACTGGCAGTACGAGGACGCTGGAGGTGAAACGGAAAGTAGAGCGATGTAAGTAAGATACAGAAATTTGCAGTATAATCAATACAAGGTAGGATGAGTCGAAGGTGAGAAATGAAGGACGAGGATTCTCGTCTGCAAGTCAAGCTTCGAGCTCTGACGCAAAACATCTAGCCACAGATCGGCGAAGAAACAGGCTGAGCCCAGCAGGATGACATCCTTGCGGAGATGACAGATTGAGGTTAGCCTGAGCTTGGTTGTCGCGGATGAGGATTCATGCTGCTGCGATACCTCAGGCTGGTCTTGGAGAAGACATGCAAGTTGTATTCGGTAGTAGAGAGAATCAAGTAGGGCCAACTCAGACCAAGTTCCTCTCCGTTCTGGATGGTTTCAACTCCGAGTCGAGCCTGAGTGAATCCATATTTTCACGTGATCATCGACCACCTTACTAACTGAACCTAGGTACTAGTATGGATGCGACCTCACTTCACCTTCTCATCCTTCGCACACTCGCCTTCACCATTGTCTTCATTGTTTTTCTTTCGCTGATCAGTATGGCGATCTCTGAGCATTCATGACTCTCAATCCAATCACAAAATGTTCCGCTTCATCTCCGCCGACATCCAAAACACTTTTCCTAACAAGCCAACGGACATCAAGTGTCCCAGGCACTCTGTATGGAATGAACATCTGCTATTATGAACGCTCTCAACTGATCTCGGCCTGAGCTACAGTATCTGTCCCCCTCTCCTCTTACCTTCTTCTCTTTGACTTCTAGCATCTTTCAAGGTCATATTTCTCGCAAATCGGTAACTCGTATTCTTCCACTTGATGGGCGCTCATGATTGAAAGCTTAGCACCTGCAGAAGACTGGATTCAGATCCTTGCGCTATGGACGTTTGACGCCTCCTCGTTGAGAGGGTTCTTAAAGGAGGGAAGCAAATAATCCACAAGATCTAGTGCCAGAGAGTCCACGGGTCAAGCAAACATTCGCGTTGCGTCCTTTCATTCATTTAGCAGCGGGCCCTCACGAGTACTAGATCGTTCGTACTTTCGGAAAAGATACTCACGAGCTGGTCTGGACAAGTAATGATGGTGTGGCGTGAATCCAGGACAAGTGACATTCTATGTTGGTTCAGCGTCGGTATGCACAAGCCGCTCAATGCTACTTCATGGACGAAGCTGCAGGATTGTAAGACCGTATGCTCAATTTCGAAAGTGACAATTAGATCTCGTAGGATTGGTTCTAGGTCGCAGCAACACTGTGGTGCACGTGATGTCTAGTGCTGTTTTGAGGGTTGACTTTCTAGATACAAAATCTGTTTCATGAATGACGGGTAGAAGCTGAATTGAATCATCAAATAATTCACACCCAACGAATCCACTGCCATTCGATTCATCCTTCTTCTATCGACACGAACATTGGACCCCGGAAGACAAGGCCTTGACTTTGGAAGAGTCGACGCGCCTCCCAATCGCTATACTCGTGCCCGGGTTCTCACAAAGAATTTTCACGCTGGGATATATCATTTTCGACGGATGCATCCACTTCGATGGCTGCTCAGACTCTCTCTACTCGCAATTTTGCTATACTTGGTATATCTGATTCGAGACCAATTCCTCTGTGAGAGGTTTTTGAACTCGTCATTTCTATCATTTTGACGACTTTCCCCCAAGCTATACAAAGGCACTGAAAGAATCCGTGTCAAATCACAGCAAGCTCGAGTTCGACTACTCTTTATTTCCCGACAACAACCCATCATCCTCATATTCGCCGAGGATCCCTCGCATCATCCACTTTATCTGGTTCAAGGATCTGTACAATATCCACGATGATAGCTCAGACATTCGATCCAGCGGTTCGGATAGTCCAGACGTTTGTCGCCAATACAACCCGGGCTTTGAGATTAAGATATGGAACATCACGGCAGCGCAGACTTTCTTCGAGGCTGAGTACGCTTGATTTCTCCTAACGTACCATTCCTACACCCATCCCATCTAACAGATCGACGCATTGAAATATTTTCTGTCATGGCACTACAGAGGCATTTATATGGATCTGGATATTACTTGCCGACGTGCTTTGGATCCATTTCTTACGATGTCCGCATGGCCTCCACGCGCGCAACCACTGGGCGTCAACTGCGATCTAATAATATATATAGAGAAACTCATTATTTGAAGAAGACAGAGAGAACGATTATCTACCTTTCTATCTTTTAGAAATTTCCGATTTTCTATGATATAGAGTATAATATCAAAGAAAAAAGAAATAGATTTTGATACTCCTCTACGTAATCTTATTTTCCAAGAGGAGTATAGATACTTTTTAAAATTTCAGACATCTATTTAAAAGCTATAGTAATTCTCTATCTACTAGTATATAAATCTCTATTATAGCGTAATGAATAGTCTCTTTATTATAATTTAAAGCTGATAGAATTTGAGGGGACCAGCCGGACTTTCGAAGTAGGGGACGGAGAGTGCATTCTTGACTAAGGGCCACCCTAGTGCATCTTTTCACCCACCTGAGCAACCAGACTTTAATAACGGTCTGGTTTTCCCGTCCATGGGATATACTATCGACTCATCAGTGGCTTGGTAATTTAGAAGTACTATAGATAGAAGATGTGCCAGTAACCGAATGAGAGAGATATCACGTGCGAATTAATTTGAAGACCACTGCTTCAGCTGGCAACGTCCAACCTCCGAGTTTCATCCATCCATCGATTTTCTTATCTTCCTCACTCTCATCATTGAAAAGCTCATCTCCATCTCCCACGAAAACGACTTGGACGAATCCCCAAGATGGCACCACCTACTGACGAAGCGATGCGGACGCGAATTATTACCCATATGAACAATGACCATTCTGATTCGGTAAGACTGGCTCGATTGCGAGCTCGTTTAGCCGTACATCCTATCGTGAAGTCCTAATATCGCCCAGGTCATGCGATACGCCGAGCACTATGCTGACGCCACACGCTTCACCTCACGAAATGCGAAGGTGGAAGACATCACTCTGGACAAACTCGTGTTGTCCGCTGGCGGCCGAACAATCTCCATTCCGCTCGATCCACCCCTGAAGTCGTTTTCGGAAGCCCGCGAGCGTGTCGTCAAGATGGATCAAGACTGCATTGAAGCCCTCGGTCGTGACAGTATTACCATCAAAGAATATCGGGCTCCAAAAGGCTTCGAGGCCTTTGTCTTTGCGACATGCTTCTCCACTTTCATCCTCCTTCCTCGTCCAGAGAATGTGTCTTTCGTCTTTCAGATGGTGCCTGAGTTCGCTGCCTTTGTCTTGAAGATCAGACTTTTTGTGCTCTTCCCAATGATCGCTATTCATGCTGTCGAGGCAGTTCTCATGATTCGCAAGCTGCAGAGGCATTCGGTACCGCTGTTCAGCAAACTGTGGTGGGCATGGACGGCATCTTGTTTTGTTGAAGGGATTGGCAGCTTCCGAAGGTAGGAGTGGTGTATTACATGAACGGAAGCAAAGACTGACCCTTGTATGATTGTAGAACAAGCGCTATCGTCAACGAGAAGAAGCAGAAGCAGCAAAAGCACTAGATGGAACATTTGATCCTGTCCTGGGATCTCTGGAAGATTGGTATAACATGCAAGAAATCTGCTGAAAGTTCAATTAGGATGCTTTGAGATGCGTAGGAGATCCAGGTAGAAGTAAGTAATCGAGGTGTTGAATCGTATAGACAGCTTCAAGTCAAGTATTGAGCTCTCGGGCCTCCTGACATTATCTCTCTCCTGAACGCCAGAGAAGTCGAAGACATGTTCTTGGTCTAGGAGGGTTGATCGTGAACACCTATTGACTTGGCTTGCGGGGGGAACAACGAGACCAAGCGTATTTGAGCTTTATCTCGTGGGAATAGGTTGGAATTCCGATCGAGGCCTGAAAGCGGAAGTTGACAATACCGATGCCAGATCGATATTGATAATTTTCTGGCACTTTTGCTCGATTATATGGCCAGAGACTTATTGACATCAATGATAGCTTGGTATAAGTTTTCAGCGCCCCATTGTTCGGGCACGAGCTCTATGACTTGTGAAGTAAGTCCTTGAATTTGGGGTGTTGGGCTCCGCAGTATCGTTTTGGTGTCGCTCTTTCCACCTTTTTGGCTTTTTTGCAACCGACTTTCGTTCAACTCGCCTAGATGTCTCTCGAGTACCGAACACAATAGATTTCCAGAAGATTTCTCATCGGTTTCCAGCGGCCGCAACCAGCGAGCAGCCACAGCACCATGTTCGACCAACCGATCGAGATACCCTCCTCTTCTTCACCTCGTGTCCAGCACAATACAGCTCCACCTCAGAGCAATGCTCGCCCCTTGTCCCGCCCTTCCGTAGACTCTTGGTACATTCGCACTCCAGCAAGATCTAACAACAACCAGGACGTGCTACCGCAAGTCAATCATACAAGTAGCTCTCGAAACCATCCGCAAACAGGCACAAGCATGAACCAACCGCAACAGCCCGCAGGCCGTACCAGCCGCGACGACACTCCGGTCAACAACGACTCCCGAAGCTCTGGACGACGATCCCCAAACGCGAGCCAGTGGCGATCGCCTCCAATCTATGCCAGCGCTCACCATACCACACCGCAGCATGTATCGACATCGACATCGAATGGAAACGAACATCTTTTTCGTCAAAACCCACAGGTTGTCGTTCAGGCAGGTCCGGGTCACCAAGGTGTAGGTCACCAACAAGCTCAATCCACCGGCTTAGGACTTGCCAACGTCCCGCTCTCACCGTATCACGCATGGACAAAAGAGGCCACAAAGCAGAATGGCTATTCATTGCTTGCTTCGCCAATGTCCCATTTTCCTTCGCCAGTCCCACAACATCCTTCACCAGCTCAGCAGCATACGCCATACTATGCGCCCACGTGCAATAATCCCCCATACATGACGCCATATTCCCACCGGCAACATCAAACCATACTGACTGACGTACCTCAGAGCTGTATCGGTTCTGATTGTCTGAACGTCCCACAAAATTGGTCGCGCAGTCCTCATATGCCATATGATCCTTACAAACCGCAAATGTACGGCTGTTCATCAGCCTCCCCACGCGTAACCCAATCCATTCCAAATGGGCACGACCAAAATGCGTCACCTAACGTAGCATCTCGTCCCCAGCATTACGCTCCACACATGAATGGCGAGCAGAGACCGTCAGTGCTGTTGTATTCGACACCGCCGCTGCCGCCACCCAATCGACCAGATAATCTGCGCAAGCGTGCCGCCGAATCGCCCCCAACGACCGATTCCCGATCACACAGCTTGCTCAGAAATGGGTATGTAGACCATTTTGGGCTAACCTCTGTCGCCAGTCACATAGAAAGAGACATAGCAGCCAATGCATCTTCTCAGAGCGAGTTTCCAGTTCCCAGCCACGCAGAAAGAGAAACAGCGACTGGTGGATCATCTCAGAGTAAGCTTCCGGTCGATCAATCGCAGCAAGAGCGACAGAAATCACGGGGAGAGGAACGCGCGGCAGAAATCGATGAGTCAGAACAGCAGGAAGAGCTTGCATGGAAGGAATTCTGGGAGCGCCAAGAAGCGAACAATCGCGTTGTGGATGCGCGGATTGAGGACTGCAAAAGGGGAGGCCCGACCAGTTGTGCTGCTCAGATGAAGGAACTTTGTTATCATTGTATCAATAGGCAGACGAGCATGCGACAGTGAGATGTTCTGGAGGAACGCATTCTTCGTTGAGTTGACATTATGGGAGCAATGTTGGATATGCTAGAAGTTTCCCAGCTGGAGCCGAGTTGAAGAATGGTCGATTGTATACTCTGTTTGGATCCAGGGTTGAATCCATTTTCGGAATAGATCACGTCATAACCCCGGAAGCAGATTGTTTTCAATGATACATCCATATGCATGGAAACGAATTTTAGAGACAATCGCCGTCGCTTGTCATTGTCGTGATTTGGATAAGGGGACTAGCTATTCTCTTAGGCGTAATTTACTTCTTTAAGCTATTACTATTACTTAGGGTCCTATATTTCTCTTTAGAGTATATAATACCATCTATCTCTTCGCGCTTTATTAGTAAAAGGTTAACGTGCTTAGGCTATCTAATCCTAGTAAAACTATTAGAACTACTAGTTCTATAGTACTCCTATCTAGTCTAGATAAATATAGTTTCTTCTTATACGTAGCGTAGTAGACTACTAGTAGCTAGTTAACTAGTCGTCTAACTTGAACGATCTAGTTAGCGCGTATTGCCTATATAATTACTCCTAACTACTATTTTTATATTATTTGTCTAGTCCCTATAGTCCGTAAGAAACTATTTAGTTTATATAAACTAGGCTATCCTCTACTTTCCTATAAATTCCTTAGTCCTTATTAACTATATAACCTATATATTTCTTTTGATCTTTCAATCTTATTATTAACGTACGTTTAGTCTAGTCTCTCTAAAGATATAGAACTATTATATCTATCTACTCTATGTACTCTATTCTACTATCCGTAATCTACGTCGTTAAAAGTTCCGCGTATATCGTACGAGCCGCTTATAGCCAACGACCTAATCGATTTATATTAAACTCTTAGAACCTAAGTACCCGGTTATTATTATAGTCTATAAGAGATGAATTTTATATACCTCCATCTACTTACTTCTCTGTTGATAAACTTGAACTGGGGGAAAGAACCAAAAAAAATTATGGGCCATGCTCCATCAATTCTTCGACTTTGTTGGCTTGGATTTTCGGAATTATAAAAGATGACTACGTATCACACCGGCAGAGCTCAGCTAAACTTTACCCCCATCTACGGTATACAGTATTTATTGCATAAGTACGAGAATGAAGCGCCCACTGGCAGGGATAAGGTGATTTTTATAGGCTTTGAAGGAGGGGGGGTTGATTATTTTTGGGAGATGGGTAAGGGGTTTTAGATTGGGGTTTTGTAAGCGAGTGGGTAGTGCTCGGGTGGTTGGGCTATTTGCGTTGTTTGTGCTTTTGAGAGGGTCCTCAGTTGTGTTTGTACCATCTTATGGGGGAGAGGGGTGAGGGGTGAGGGATTTTTGATGATTGAGGGTTGTATTGGAGGAGATGGGGGATGGAGATGGTTGGGTTTTATTGATGATTGTGTCTGTCTGTCTGTCCCTTGATGTACTTGTTACTTTTCTGGCCTTGGCGTTTAATTGGTCTATGTGCGTACAAGTAGGTGTTGGAAGGGCGTAGGTCTCTCCATGTTAGAAAAGATACTACAAGTCTCTATTTTTTCTTTCGTTGGTACCTCGCTATGAGCTACCTTTTCCATCTCCACCATCATGGATATTCCCACCTTGCTTCTCGAGGATATCCTTGATACTAACCATCCCACTTCCCCTTTCCAATGGTTGGGCCTGTTTGGGCGATGACTTCCATCCAATCATATATATCAACCTGAAAGTTGCAGGGACGGTGCCATCTTCATTCCCATGTAATTCTTTGTATATCGCGTCTGCAGCAGCGAGGACATCTCTTCTTATGCCTCCTGCTTCTCTTCCCAGCACAGCGTTTGATTCACCCATCGCCTGCAGATCTTTCATCAAGGCGAAAATGTCTGGGTAGTCTATTATGATGTCGTCGACGTCTACAGTGAGGAGTTGGAACTTCGCGCTTTGGAGGAGTCCACCGATGTCTCGAACGTCTGCCAGTGGTGAGGTGTGTGTTGATACGCCGCCTCGGCGATCTAATTCTGCCAGTTGTAATGAAGTGCGTAATTCGTACAGGGTGTCGCCTCCGAGCATGACGCCCATGAACGGTGCATCTGGCTTTAGCACGTTGTTTATTTGGGCGAGGACTGAAGGAAGGTCGTTGATCCAGTGTAAGCTCAAAGAGCTGAGCACAGCATCGAATGAATTCGCGTCGTAGGGCAGGGTTTCTTCTGATGGCAGGAGTTCGCGTGTGAGTGACAGCTCGGTATTGAAAGGGAGGTCAACATCTCGATGTAGAAGTGCAGGGGAGTGCTCGGCGCAAATGAGAGAATCGATGCGGGTTGCGAGAGGTTCGGAGACAGATTCTTCAGAGGCGGTATCTGGATTTGGTGCTGTGAGGATGCGGGCAATATTGCAGGCGTTTGCACCTAGATCGAGGACTTTGGGAAACCTGCGGTTGATGTCCTAGTCGATTCTTTTCAGCACAATTCCACGAAAGATGTTGGATGCAGCGTATTACCAGCAATCTCTCGCACAACCTCGAAGCGACCTCATCTCGAAGATAGTCCACATTCCTGCTTCCTTCAACGTCTCTTGCTGCCCTCTCTTTCTGCTGCCATTTCGTGCGGCTGTTGAAGACCTCTACTGTGGCGGCTCCAGGTGTTTGAACGGCATAGCATCGGCGTTGAACGATTTGTCCTCTGGACATGGATGGAGGCCTTGGGGGTATGGCCTTCAACAGTGTCGTTCTCATCCTCTCCTACGCGATTGGCATTTGATCCGAGCAGGCGGTATCATATTGCAGTGGACCGTAACACTGGCACTGGGCTCTTGGTGACGTTCGCCGTTTATCATCAACCTAGAGCCATCCGGCCCTCCCTGCATAGCGTTAACAAGCTCCTCTCTCAACCGGCAAGGCTGGTTGCAATCATCGGCTTCTTTGGCTTTTGTGCCTGTATCATAGTTCATGAGAGCAATAGCAGTGACTGATCAATTGAGCGTATAAAAATACCGCCTTGATATGCTCATTCAGTGGTGTATAAATGCCCAGGTTTCTAATAATAGGTAGAACTAGTAACAAGCTCCGGTTTGACGCCTGGACTTTATCTCATAAACTGGACTGAGCTTTTGGAAGACCGACTTCATTTCATCCATCATATCTTTCATTGGTGATAACCTCTACTTCCACGCCTCCATGTGTGATGGGGGCATTGCCTGTTCAAGATGATCTCGACAGGTGTACCGCCCTGTCTTTATACCTTTCTGCCACTGACGAGGCATATCGACTTGCGTGGAGGGGTCAATCATCTATACTGGGCCTGAGCCATGCATGATGGGCCTGAGCCTGATTGAATCCATCGAGACATGTTGCCGTGCGTGGATGTATCATGTACCGAGTGTAATTGGGGAGAGGGAAAGGACGGATCAGAAGAGCTGGGCACATTCACGACGTCGGGTGAAATAAAGCTATGAAGTGCAGGTCGAAGGAGGTTTTACTCCCATGTCCATGAGGTGGGCAGAGGTGAAACTGAAGCAGTGAGATTCAGCAAGACCTAGTATCTGTGTGTGCTGTGGCCCTTTGGGTCAACGATATCTTTGGGTCAAACGAGCGATATCTTTGGGTCCAACGAGCGATATCTTTGGATGCTAAGGTTGAAGTTTAAAGTTCAGGCTACCTAGGTCAGCTTCTCGAGTGCTGGTCCTTCCTCCTCCCAAACTCGTGCAGGTGGTCGGCTTCTACAAACACAAAACTCGATTCTTCCCACAACAACTTCAACACCATCAGCTACTTACTTGCCAGCAGCACATCATAGACATATCTTACCACCACGAATCTGTTCTACCCGTCCTTCTAGAAGATGCCCCCGCCCACTCAAGGCGACAACGCTACAAGGCCGCTCCGACAACCTCCCATAACCCGCATGAACTCACCAGCTCTGGCTCCCAGCTTGAGCGTCTTACTCACATCCCCACCCAGCCACGAAGAGCAAGTTCAGGATTGGACCGCGCTTCCATTCCCATACACAGTCCCATTCCCATCTCCGTTAGAAACAGATTACGCCTTGCAACCATCTACAGCCGAGCACATCAATCAGCTCGATCACAAGTGGGGCAGGCTTCAACACCACCAATTTCTAGACACGCTGCGCGAGCGCGGTGAGGAAACACATCTTGATCCTGTTGCGGTGCAGACGCTGTCAGAGATTGAGCACGAATTCCTCAGGCGCAAAGAAAAACTAGCCATTCATCACCGTCGCCCACTTGAGCAACAGATCCCTTCAGCAACCATGATGCCAAACAACATGACTCGCCATCGTTGCCTGGCTCAACTTCAGCAGGAGCAACGAAATGCAATGCTCGATGAGCAGGTCTATCGCGTGATGGAGGGTCTATCGCCGCCACCACCACAAAACAATTTTCCCCCACACATCTCTGAGGAAGAGCAAGCACAACTGCTTACTGAAGGGGTACAGTTACTCCCAGAAGGTCTTGTTTATCAGCAAATGCACAATTCCTCAGCATTCACGCAGCAGGGCCCCGACCAGTACTATGCACCGCCCTCACCCGGCCATCACGAGTCCTCGTCTCACGTACATGTTGAATCCTATGGTGAAAATCTTGGAAACGCTGACATTCAATCCAGTGGGAGTGAACATCCTTTGACGATGCTCACGCAACTCTCGCCCACTCTTGCAACGCAACATCCGCCTACACATATACAGCCTTTCAACACTGTTGGGAAGCAGGCCTCAGAGTATACCAACCAACATTATTTCGACTCAAACGCGGCTATCACGCCTCAACAGACAATGCGTATGGGTATGGGACAAAGCCACCAGGGCTTCGAGAATGCTATGATGGTATCCCATGAGATGGCCATGCCATCAGCAAGTACAGCGCAAGCCCCTGGTCAAATTATTTCTGGCAACAACTTGCAACAATATGATGAAAGGCGCCAAAAGGAACGCAAGACGCTGGAGCTTCAACAGATGTCATACATCATCGCACACGTTCTCAAGCAGCAACCGTCCCTTGACGCGTTAAGAGTCTGGCTTCATGATAAAAATATTTCCCTCCCTGTACGCAGCATGATCTGGAATCAACAAGCTTTGGCTCAGTGGCGGCAGCAGAAGCATATTGAGTATTTGGCGGAGACACAAGAACAAGGTCGATCAGTTCATGAATCGAACCTCACCCTGAGCGCGCTCTTCACGATTGCTCAGCAACGTGGACGAAGTGTAGAGTGGGCCACCGATGTTGCAAGATGTGCCAGCGGGCATGGATGGAACATTAAACTGAAGAGGGAAGAATTGACGACCATTGTACAGCGGGTCGCAGAGCAGGCAGTCTTGAAAGACGTGTCATGGGACCAAATTTGTCAATTCGCGAATCGAAATCACTACTCCAAATATCATTTTAAGGAACTGATCGCGGAAATGGGACGACGGGGTTGGAATGTACAGCAAAAGCAAGCAGAGGTTCAACAGCAGCAGCAGTTGATGCGGGATCCAAGCGTATTTACCACTCAAAGTCAGTCGTTGTTGCCCGTTCAGCAACCCCAGCAACAGCCAATGCAAAACACAAACCAGACACAGTCAACATTGCGACGTCAGACAATGTCTCCGCCACAACAAGCACAATCGTCATTCTGGAGCCAGACAATGTCTTCGCCGCAGCAGGTACAACAGCGACAACGATTAATGACCCCAGCAACGATGAATGGGTCATCTCCACAGCAGCAACCATATTCGCACAGGCAGTACAATCAAAATATTCTGTATCAACAACAGGCACAGAACATGGGATTTCTGCCCACCCCGTCGCCTGGAACATCTTCTGGTCAGATTGAAGCCTTCCAGGCTCAGATGCAGAATGGTTTTTACCAAGGACAGGGCGTTCCTATGTATCCTAACATCAACTTCCCTAGTCCCTACATGTCTCATACGCCAGATCTAGAATCGACCGCAAGCCCGAGAACTCCCGCTAGAAAATATACTGCATCTACTGGTAATGGTACAGCCAAGGATAAGGACAATAGATATTCCAAAGAGCTAGAACTGTGGGAGAAGCAATCAGGATTCCTCCGTTCGCCGTCACCATCCTTGGGGGATTCTGCAACACCAGTATGCTCACCTGCCAGATCCGACACTACCCGACATCAATCGGGCCTGACCACCAAACAGCAGAATCACTTGGAGACCTCGATGAGAAAGCAGCAGACTGTGTCTCAGGCTCAAACTGCAGAGGGGGCAGCCCGAAAACAAGGTCAAGGACAGCATCGTGCGCAGTCCGGAAATGAGTCAGCGCAGATGCAAAAAGCAGATTTTACTCGAGGCACGTATTTTGATCAGTCCCAGGCTAACAATACGGCTCCTACGGCGCGCATGCTTGCAAAGCGACCTGCTGAGGATCAGGCTGAGCCCGACATGCCGAAGGGAAAGCGACTTACTCGTGGGGTACGGGAATGGAAAACAGGATAGTGAGGGTGGTGCTTGGAAGTGGTGGATATGCGGATTGGGATGGCGGATTTTTGATACTGATTTTGATTCTTGCACACTGGAAAAACGGGGTGGCGCTTTGACTGATCCGCCATGGAGATATCAACGTTGTAGGGATGCGGCCCATTGTCTTTCTTGGGTTGTGTTTGGCGTACAAGCGAAGCGTTTTGTGGTTGGATACCCATCTGGGAGATCCATTGTTGATAAGTTATCTTTTGGGACGTCTCTATTGCTGTCTGCTCGAATTGAAATGATTCTCTCTGTGGCTGTCCAATTTGCGAAGGGTTTTGGGCAGATTGGGAACTCGTTCTTGCTTTGTTGGGATACCGAGCTCCAGGTTTGTGACGATTTTGAGTCTTTTTCAAACCTGAACATGGCGCATCTGGTTGACTGATCGATGCAGCTCCCCGCCAGAACACAGAGTTAAGTCTGCCTACATACAACATTAGCTCTGCGAAGAAAAGGGAAAAGGAGAAGAAGAAAATCGGAAATAACGAGGAGGGAGCAGATGGATCGAGGGATATGTATCCACCATCTCCGTTTCTCTAATATACTAGCAGATTGACCCTCCTTACTAGCAAACGGCGTATTCAATCTTATCTTCCCTACTCTCTTTTCGCAGGTATCTTGAACTTGGTAGAGATTGTTATAGAAGAGATGGATGGAATTTTCTATTTCGTCTGAGATGGATACTAGAGTTAGTTACTAGACTAGACAGTTCTTTCAAATTACCTAAACACACAGAATTCGTAGATAGACAAGAGTCTGAGACCAGACAGACCCTTACTCGGCTGAGGTGGCCAAAAAAAATAATCCAAATCGAAAGCTTATAGATCAACAACAGGCGCGGGGCGGGACGGGACGGGATATACATTCCAACTTCAAAAACAACGATCCCAACCGCCAAAAGTTGGAAGGAAACGGAAGAAGGGAAGAAGCCACAGTAAACAACCATCAAACGCATTGACAAGCCGTCCAAGAAACAAAGAAAAAGCATCGCATCTCAAACAGAATTATCAAAGTCTCAATAACAACCAGAGAAACAAGAAAAAAGATGGCTCTGCAGCACCCAATCCACTCTCAAATCCAATTCGCCATCACCTTCTCCCTCTCTTCCCGATCCCGACTCCTCTCCCTCCTCTCACTAAACCAACTCGGCCCCCTCCACCGCTCAACACTCTTCATCTTCTTCAATTGTCCTGTATGACTGTGCGTCTGCGTATGCTCCGTCCTCCCTGCCGCTGCAGAGAGCGGCTCAAACCTCGACATATTGAGATTATTAGCACCAGGTGATCCCGAAGCCACCTCCGCCTTCTCCAAATCTCTGAACCCGACTTTCTGACTTCGAGATCCGAGGGAATTGCCCCGTCGAACGACCGAGGAGCCTGATATGGCGTCTTGATGGCGGGTGGAAACGATACTCCGATTCGTCTCGTTGGACCGCATACGACGGAGACGATTGCGAATATCTTTTACCTCGTCGCCCATTTCATCACTCAAAATGCGAGCTTTTCGATTCGAAGGTGGGGTTTGGTAGCCGTACATGATCTCGGATTGCGAACCCGTTTGCGCTTTATGCGTGGAGGCTATCGCTCGTTGGCGCGGCGAGTAATGGTATTTCCTCGGCGATGTGTCGAGGAGTCTCCCAAGCTCAAAGAGCTCCTCGGCTTCAGTCCTCACACGATCGAGGCTTTGTTTCCGAGGAGCGGCAAAGGCACGACCCTGGACGCTTACATTGGAAGGTCTTCGAGCCATCTTCGTGGGGGAGCCGGGATGTGGCAACACGTGAGATTCATTTGTTGGCAAAGCGCCTGGTGGACGTGGTTGGCGACTTTGGCTTCTCTGCTGGGATTTTGCTCTTTTCTCCTCGATGGCTGCCGCTACTTGCGCGACGGAATTCGGGACCACGTCGAGTGAGTTCATGTGTATCAAGACTATGGGCAGTTGGACCGTGATCAACTTGCTATGTGACGCGCTCACTATCACGTTGAGAAAGTACCGGACTTCAAAGAATTTGCCACATTTCACCGTTGCATGACCTCGTGGCAATTCGAGGTCACAGGTTCGCATGTCTGATGTGTGAGCAGGTATACCATTCCAACCACAAGAGCCGCTTTTGAGACTGCCCTTGCTGAGAATGGTTCGCTCGTTGTTGTCGAATATTCTTGCTTGGCTGGCGGATCTCTCCATGGTTGTCGCTGCTACCTGCATTTCGTTGAGAATAGTCAAGTTGAGATTGTATGGCACTTACATGTTTGTAAAACAAAACATCTCTTTCGAGCTGAAGCTCTACCCGCTTGACTACCTTCTTGCTTTTGTTTGCAATGTGGACATCGACGAAAATATTCGTCCCGCTAACCCAGACTTGTCGATGCAGTCCGGCAGTAACTTTGATTGTCTCTATGCCGCTGTCTCGGTGCCGAATATATTCATCCGATGCTGACAGTGGACTTGGCAGAGACATGAGGGCTTTCTCAGCTGCTCGCGGTCAGTGAAGAAGACAAATGGCTTGGAGTTCCGGAGCACCCACGATCGTAGACCGATAAGACTGAAATCTCCTGTGACGCTCTCACCAGGTACTGCTTGCCTTGGTCTCTGACAAGAAGCGTCACAGCGAGTAGATACCGTATTCGAGCATGCTTCGAGTAGAATGGAGGGGGCCCAACATCCAGCGGCAAACTCAGGAGAAATGGAAGGTTCGAATTGGAAGCAGCTAGCATCCAGAATGGGTCAAGTGGGGACAGCTGTTTGAGGGACTCCACCATGTTGTGGGGTGGAGGATTATCGGAGTCGATTAGCTCCGTCGCAAGATTCAAGAAGACATTTCGCCTGGAAGTGGACATCTCCTCAACGCCGAGCAGGTCCACGGAGACGCGTGACAATGCTAATTGTCTTCTGTGCCGCGAACGCTCACAGTGGTCAACAACGACGCGTACATGGCCTTCGACACTTCCACCGCCAACGAACAGCGACGCTCCAACATGTAACTCTGCCGATATCCTGGGATGTTGGTGCTTGGGAAAATCAAGTATATCGTAATTCGGTTCGATAGATCGCGAAAAGGTTCTTGAAGGCTGCCGCCGTAGCAGGTCGTAGTAAATTGGGTCCGATCGTCCGATGGCTTCTTTCACAGGCGAAACCGAATGACCACGATTGGATATGGTGTACCCCAGGCCTCGAGGAGCAGGAGCAGGGACTGAAGGCTGCCGCCGCACAACAGAAGCATTCCTTTCTCGGCTCCGCCGTCCTTGCGAAGATACGCGCCGAGGGACGTTGTCAAGCGGAACGCTGTAATCGCTTGATCGATCTGTCTGCTCGCATGTCGGTATTGCACGATGTTCTTCCTCAACAATGTTTTGAGTGCCTGCCTTGATGGATCCTTTCCAGGAAGGGTGCCTAGACAGTGAGTCTTTCCGGGAAAGGGAGTTCTGCCGGCTCAATGACCCATTTCGCTTCAGTGACGGCCTCCGGTGGTGTTGGTAGCGATTTGTAAGATCTGCCAAGCTTGGCTCGGTGATTTCTCGAATGTCTGATAGAGGGCGAATCTGGTTTGGCCAAGGTGGGTTGGCTCCATTTGGCACCCATGGAGGCGGTGGGCGATTGTCATCTTCCATCATGCGCTCTTCTATCAATGTTATGGAGGGAAGGGTGTGTAGTATGTTGCTGTCGAAAATTATCGGGCGAGCTATCGCGATGCGTGAAAATGATCGGCCGTATCCAGTTGGTGTTCTTTTGAGGTCTGTTCCGTTTCAATAAGTGTGCCGCAGGCTTCGTCGTCTCGCTCTACCTCAGCCAACCCCGACAAATCCTCGTCTCCACACAATCTAGGGTGACTCAGAAGCCTGTGAAAACGAGAGGACGCGGTTGCGACTGTACGTCAACGGTCCGCAGTGGTGGCGATGGAACAAGATCGAGTGACCCGTGGGAAGTATGTGTCGGTCGATAACATGCCTACCGAATGAGGATCAATCTGGTGGTTGATTGACTAGGGGTTTGTGGAGGTAGCTGGCCATCGCTGGAGTCAGGGACATCAGGTACCTGCGAGCGGGAGACGTCCATGATCGCCCTGAGCTTAGATTGATTGTCAAGTGCATTGGAGGATAGGGGAGTAGTCGCGATGACATTGAAGAAGGAGGAAGGCAAGAGCCCAATTGAAAGACGCCGCGGCGCTTCTGAATGTGCCATGTGCCTTCCGATTTTGCATCGTGAACATGTCTAAGAACGTCCTCGATACATGAGGGGAGAGGTTGATATTTGTGCCATGTCACAAAAATCAGATTTGCTGGTACAGTACATACAAATGTACACGATACATGGGACCTTTCCTTTGTCGACCACTCCCGCGATGCAGTCGCCACCATAGTCTTCCTATTTGTGCACTGCTCTTGTCATGGCATGTCGAGGTTAGTATAGTCTATTCAGGTCAAAATGGAGTTCGTTGAAAATGGCGTCTTTGCAGTGGCCATCTCCAGCCGGGCACTCCGAGTCTTTCAGGCCGCTGCGACAGAACGCAACAAAGGCGGCGAGAGTCAATACAGCAAACGAAGGAGACTGAAGACTCGGACTGCCGTGGATGCAAAGGTACCGCGCTTCTCACTCGCCAGATCACCACCCATCTTGATATCGCGCTCACGCTGGTCGCACCCCTCAATTTTTCTAGGTGCCGCTTCAAGGCGACCAACAGGACGCAGAAGAGACGGAGCATGCATGGAGCTGCATACTGGCCAATTACCATGTCGCGACGTTCACCTCCCCAGCACTCGGATGGCCAACGTGCCTTTCGCAGGGCCACCACAGCTTTCATCCGGGCCAGACGTGGCCAATAAGGCTTGCGGGTGAAGGGTACCGAGGATTTGTGTGGGAGAGTCTGGGGGAGGCAGCTCTCGGCAGTGAATTGGATGCTTCGGATTTGCATGAAGATACGAAGAGGGTGTCTTCTGGGAAGGAGATGTGCCCATTGATATATATAGGAATACTCTGGGGGCGCCCGCTGATGTACATGGTAACACTCTAGGGGCGCCCGCTGATGTACATGGTAACACTCTAGGGGCGCCCATTGATAGCACTCTGGGCGCCAGTGTGGTGCTGCGTCTACGGCGTCTACGGCTCCTGTTCCATTCCCACCTGCACTCTCGGGTCGACCCTCGGAGATGCTTCATCAAGGCTTGAAGAAATTTCAAGGGTTCCCACTTGGCAAGGTCGGCGGCCTTGCCACTATGCCATTAAAAGACATTGTATCCTAGATCGCTGGCTACGTCTGCCTGCTGACCTGACGCGGCTTCGGCCACTGAGGACGCTGTTTCCCCTCCGGTGGAAGGCCGCACGAGAGCGATTCGTTGCAGTCTTTGGCTTGCTGGGATGGCTGAGCAGACTGACTGGTTTCTTTCGAGGAGCACCGCAAACGCAAACTCTGCTCCCTGGCCTGTCCTCCTCTAGACGTGCAGGGCTTGCGAAACAACGAGAAGAACTGCACTCACTGGCAGCTGCGCGGCCTGCGTGTTGGCCAGGTCGATTTAGTTCTACACACAGTACGGAGTATGGCCTGTGAGGTGGTGGCCTGTGGGTGCTCAGGCGCTCCAGCTGGCTCGGGCGCTGGCTCTTCCATTGCAGCACCCCACACTTCCTCCCAAGTAATAACTGCTAGCTCGACCCTCTCTAGCCGGCCGTCGTCTGCACTCTGCTCCGCTGACGTGGAAAATGTTTTTATGGTTTCCGCGCGCCTTCGCTGTGCTGTGTTTCAATTACTATTACCCAACGAATTACTTACCAAGTCCTCCCAGCCTGTAAACTCCAACAGCGTTATCGTCCTATTATCAAAATTCCCGTCTGCTCGACAGTCCCCAATCCTGAGCCAACGTCCAACCAACCCGACGTTCTGGATCACTTACAGTACCGCGCGTGTGGGCCCTGATTTTGGGAAGCCCCGGACTTGCACATCTCAGCCCACTATTTTGGTGTTGCTGTGAGGAAGGATTTCTCCCTTCCACGAGGGCCTCCGAGGGGGTGGGTACCTGCAGATGGGAGACTTCGCAAGGAGAGAGATGCTCTCACCAACTGTGGGAAAGGTGGAGGATCATCACCATTTGGGCGACGGTGACCGCTCTTCCATCTCGTCTGCCTCGACGCCAGAGGCAGAGGGGCAACACGATCACGACCAGCCCCAGCATGAAGAGCAACAACAGCAGCAGAAGAGGAAGGGCGGGCGCAAGCCTGTAAGAAATCTCCAGCACGAAGCCAGCCCGCAATGGCATGCCAATGGCTGCTTATACAATCCCGAGTGCTAATTACTTGTCTGAAGATATATGCAACTTCCGAAGAACGCAAGCAGCGAAATAGACAGGCTCAAGCCGCCTTCCGAGAACGACGGACCGAGTATATCAAACAATTAGAGAGCACAATCAAACTCCATGAAGAGAATTTGCAGAACCTGCAGCAGAGTCATCGAAGCGCGGCAGACGAATGTCTGATGCTACGGTACAAGAACTCTTTACTCGAGCGCATCCTTCTCGAGAAAGGTTAGAGACCATGGTCTAGACTTTTGACCCCCAACTAACAGCAGGATCGTAGGTATCGACGTGCAGGCTGAACTGAGGGCGAAAGGAGGAAGTCCCAATCTGGGCCCCACACGCATGCCCGTCTCCGCGGCGCCTGTATCACAACCCATACAACGATATGCAGTCAACAAGTACGCCCAAAATCGGAGGTCATTGACCGGCATGTCAAAGCCTGACGGGATATCGCCTGGACTGCCTCCTACCATCTCTCCACGGATACAGCCGACCCCAACATCCCACATATCCTCGCCCACTACATCAATCACCCAATCTCCAAACTTCCTTCCTCAAGGTGGGGCAATCTCACCATCGTTCGGTCCACTATCTCAGCAAAATCAGCAATTACGACCGCCGCCGCAGCAACTTAGACCGCAGTTCAATCCTCCTCAGAGGCCAGCACCAGTAAATAGTATGTATCCAACCAGCGCCGCTACAATCGCGAGTGCATTGACAGCCAACGCTGGCACAGGACCGAGCTACTATCCGTCACCGTTCCAGAATCATTATGAAGAGCTAGGCAAGTACTCATCATTGTGTCCGCTTAAGGCATATAACCTTGTATCCCAGGATTAATGCTTGTGTTTAGAGCAGGAATACGACCAGCAAGCCGATATGCTGGAAGAAGAAGCCGACGGGTCCGCAAGCGCTGCTGGATATCCACCCTTCCCTCCCGTACCTCCGCAGACGATGCACCTTCAACAACATAGACAATCACAACAACAACGACCGATGCCGACGAACGGGCAGCACCACCCACCTCTACAACCACAACCACAACCACCGCCAGCTCAAGGATCGGATGGTAATGGGGGATTTGGAGGACAAATGAATCAGAATCTTTACGAAGGCGGCTATGATCCCATGTTGGATGCCGATCCGTTTGGACTCTCAGCGAGCATGCATTTCCCCACGCAATTCTCGTTCGATGCGACCACTCGGTAGTGGAAACAGAAAGCAGATTTTAATTTCATGTGCCGTGATGGCATTTCTCCGCCCGTATCCATCGACATGCTTATCACTCAAGCAGTAAGTGTCGTGGTCTCGCTCCTTCGATACCGGTTCGAGCGGCGGATATTCGCGCTCCGAGCACATATGGAGCAGGGCGTCTGGTGGTCCCAAACGAGGCCGCAAAAATGATAATGTGGCGTTGGGAAGCAATATTAGCGATGGAATTGGTCTTCAGAAGGCCCTGAGTTCCTGTTCTTCCAAAAGTAGGTCACGTACCGTCATGTTGATGTGAATGGTGAGGATACCTCCTTGCTTAAATGGATGAAGAGTCCTCGTGCATGTTGTGGATACATTGTATGAGCTATGCAAATGTTGAGTACTGCTTGCATGTCCATGAATTACATGGTCTAGTAATAATAACACTCAAACCGATCGTTCCGTGTCTGGCTGCGTTAGTAGTGATTTCTTTCCATAATATGTGCTAGGAGGCAGTATTCTGTCTGTGCGTATATTTGGTCCCGGCGCTAGTCGCAGCCCACAACCAAATTATCAAATTAGTGCTAGCAAAGAACTTCGCGATTTGAGCTCTCTCAATCATCACCACGCTTTACCCAGCCACCTACCTCTCCATCCTATATTGAGAGTCACGCTCATACAGAGCTGATTCTCGATTTTTATCGCTCCTCGCATTCGGATTGAGCCCTTAGGAGGAATTGCGCTGAGGCGCTGAAACGGTCATCATGAGTGGCATCGCAAGCAAAGTACGCAGGCACATATGGATAAACACCTCAATTGCACCATCGCTAACTTCAATCGCGCTCGCAGAACCTTTACGACCTGCTGGGTATGTCCATCACTCTTCTAACTGCTCGCTCGGCATACTCGTTGCTCCCCAACGAAGCGCATCGACAGACGTCCATCACATGTACTAACAAACACAGGCAACGACCCCGATCAGGACTCTGACCGTGAGCCTGAGCCTCCTACCAAGGCCATCGACAAGCCTGCGCCGAGGACTGGCAAGCGCAATGCCGCTGGAGATGCACCAGCTCGTGCCCCGCCAGCTGGAGCTGCCCGAGGTGGACGTCAAGAGCCAGCTTCGGCCAACGAGCGAGGTATGTGGCTCGCATCCACGCGACCGTCTCTCCAGTTTCACATAAATCTACGAATCTTTTCTCACATGATCTCCAGCTTTCCGTGACCGCACCGCTGGCAGCGCCAACAACCGATCGCACGCTCCTGAGGAGGGTTCCCGCCCACAGCGAGGTACAGCAAACACAAGCACATCGTCACTGACATCACATCTAACAAAAATCTAGGTGGTGAATACCGTGGACGTGGCGCTCCTCGTGGAGGACGCGGCGGACGTGGCGGACGGGACGATAGACATTCCAAGACTGGCATAGCGTAAGACTGCCTTTGCGACGAGACATTTATTTCGGAGTTACTGACACATTCTAGCGACCACGCAAAGCAAGCCGGTCACGGATGGGGCCGCGAAACTGGTGAAGGCGAGCTCAATGACGAGAAAGCCGGTGAGGCCATTGCTAAGGAAGAAGAGAAGGATGGTTTCGACACCTCCGTTCCACCACCAGTCAACGCCGATGGTGAAGTATGGGCACCAGATGCCTCCGCCGACGCCGTTCCAGAAGAAGAGGCCGAGCCCGAGATCCAGACCAAGAGCTACGATGAGTACCTTGCCGAAGTCGCACAGAAGAAGCTCGAGATTGCCGGTCAGCTTCATGTTCGAAAGCCGAACGAGGGCGCAAGCAAGAAGTTCCCAGAAGGCAAGGCATTTTCCCGTGAAGGAGAAGAGGAGGATTTCATGGCCGGCACCGGCGGCAAAAATAAGCGTGACCGCGAAAAGAAGGAGAAGACCTTCCTTGACCTCAAGGGCGTTGACCCTCGTCAGTACATGGCTCCTGAAGCAGGCGCACCAGCTGGCCGCGGAGGACGCGGTCGTGGAGGCCGTGGTGACCGTGGTGGTGACCGTGGCGACCGCCCAGATCGTGGTGACCGTGGTGATAGGGGAGACCGTGGTGGATTCCGCGGACGCGGACGTGGTGGTGGTGACCGTGGACGCGGTGGAGATCGCCCAGAATTCCGAGGCGGACGTGGCGGCCCACGAGGTGGAGCTGCTTCAGCTCCTCAAGTCGACGACGCCAAAGCGTTCCCCAGCCTGGGCTCGTAGCATGCTCCACACATCACACACATGATCGCCTAGCATTCTGGCATCACAGAAAGGACTCTTCAATGATATCCGAAACGGCCTTTAAAGGCAGCAAAATGGGACTGTACTGTTTGAGATAGCAAGCTGCGAAATGGCGAGGTCTACCGATCACATCCTCTGGAATTTCAGTCGACCTCCTAATTTTTCTTCTTTTACCTACACAGCAGCAATAGCAGTGGAATCTTTCAATCACCTCAAAATGCTAGAAGTGAGGCTTCCCGTGAATTCTTCTTTCTTCTCCTCTTTTTCAAATTTCGTTGGATGTTTCACAAACACCGTTAAGCATTTGCGAATCAAGCTTGAACACACGATTTTCACACTGTTGCAAAACAGGGTCTATCTAACGAGAGTCTACATAGCCGTATCAAATCTTGCCGAGTCAATTACTCGGTGCGGAATTCGATTTCTCGCCCATGCCAATCGGAAAGTAGAGCCGCAGACGCCAGAGCAGAGCAAGTCGGAACAGTAACGGTACAGTAAAGTTTCCTCTGGTATCATGTCCATCCCCTCTATCCCTAATCGATCGATCTATGTTCGTCAGAAGCAGAGCAAGGCAGAAGAGTAACAGTACAGTCACGTTTTCTCGGGTATCATATCCATCCCCTCTATCCCTTGCCGCGGAAACGCCCCATAATCCCTACGCAAACGCCACCCATCATCCTGTTCATCATGCGAAGCCATTTACTTTAATCAAATGTGTTATCGAGTCAACTTTGTTTGTACACTGGCCGACCTTAAAATGTGTAATTCTCAAGAGCTGCACAATGGATGAAGAACGACTCTGTGCCGCAGTGGACGAAAAGAAGGCTGTCAGCTGATCCGGCGCGCATTATAAGTCGGGCTCCTCTGTGGACTTTTGACTCTAGTGTTAGTTCGAAGTCTTCATAGCCTAGATGAGCAACATACCAACAGTCATACCCGATGAACCGCAGAAATAAACGTTGTTTGGCTTGACTGCGCATTCCGAAACTGCTTTGTAATGCGGGTTACCTTCGAAGGTTCCGAAGCCGCAACTGGCTTATACCGTTGTTATTGTGGCGAGGAGGGTGAGAATATAGGGGAAGGTAGTGGTGAATGGGAGGTGCATGTTTGTAATGGGGACGAATGAAAGAAATGCTAGACTGAATAGCAATCAAAGCTGATTATGGTAGGTTGGAAAATTCTGATAACCGAGTCATATATAGAGACCGAAAAAAAAAGTACGAGCGGTCTTGTCTCTAGCCAAACCTCTCTAGTACCCTATTTATAAATATAATAGTTCGTGTGAGGCCTCCGGAGACAAGACCAGTTCCTCCGAAGGTTAGGCGTGGAGAATAGAGGTAGGGAGAAAAACCTACACGTACGTGGTACGAGGAGGTTGTAGATTCCAGCTGTCCTACTTCTAATCAACAGAACTCATCTCACCCTACTTATACACCACGCACAGGCTGAGATTCATATACCGCCCTACTGATATACTTCGCATAGGCCGATATTACCAGAGATAACTTACAACAAGAACACCTCGAAAAGAAGGATTGAGATGCGTAAGTAAGCGTAGGACTGCCCTATACAGTGGGTAACCAACCCCCGAGCTTGCGAGGGAGGGTACTGCATGTGAGCGTTGCTCCAAGCGCAAATCTTGCCATCACGAAAGAAAAAAAAAGACGTGGACACTTTGCAAGAAATTCTCTCTGGCGCCCGATATAGAAGATGTGAGCACGATGTGAGCAGAAGATGTGAGTACATATTTGGTTGATAGGAAGAGTATTTCGATGCTTCAACATCTATAGGTAGGTCCAACCGAGAGATCTATGTTTGGTATTAGAGTAGAGCAAGGCAGAACAGTAACAGCACAGTAACGTTTCCTCTGGTATCGTATCCATCCCCTCCGTCCCTTGGCGTAAATATGCCCCACGATCCTTCTGCAAAAAGCCAACCATCCTGCTCCTCATAATGCTTCGCTAGAGGCCTAGCCACTCAGGATCTTCCTGAAGCCGCGTTACAGAGTTAACGTTGCCACAAAAGCCGCCATTCTTTTGATATCTATAATGCTTCCCCGCTGGACAGTGGAATATGTATGCGTTTCCGGGGCAGTCGATTAGGATGGTGATAGGAGCTGACCCGCCTGTATTTCGAATCGGTTGAAGAAGTTGGCTTAGAACTAGTGTTAGTTCAAGTTATAGGGAATTATGGATCGACTGGAGTAATTCAATAAACACTTGTTGACTTACTAGCGGTTGCTCCGTAGTTATCACATGCATAGACGTTGTTCGGTTTGAGAGCGCAGTTTGCAATCGGGTGCCAGGCTAACTTCCTCCCATTGAAGGGACCGGGGCCGCATTCTTGTGCTTTTATTTGTGTAGCGAGGAGGGAGAGGAGGGGGAGGGTTTTGGTATGGGAGAGATGCATTGTTGGGAAATAGACTTCTTGAACGAAGCTTTTTCTCGATTGCAGTAGAAATGAATAATATCATTAAGCTAGAGAAAGTATATCTATCTAATGAATAAAAAGAATAGGCTAACTTTTAGAAAACTACGAGAACTAAAAAAGTAAAACGAATAGATAGACTTCTCTATAAATATATTTCCTCTCTCCAAAGCTATATATATACTATAGTGTATACGGTAATACAAGTACCTCGGACGGTAGTCTACTACTAAATAAACGTAGGTAGAGCCGATTGTCGTAAAGGATAATATTATTATAAAACTTAGATTGATACTAGGGGGCTCTACCTATATTTATTATCGTTTTCGAGTAATTTAGTCCGGTCTTCAAAAATCCAGTCGAAAAGATAAGCTTACGAGGATGATCAAACACGACGGTAATACTAAAATATATAAAAGGATAAAGTTTCTAATTCGACAGTTAGTGTACGTGTCTATAATACTAGGCCTCTCAAGTCTCGATTGTCTGCGGAGTTAAGCCCGAGCGATTCGGCGGGAGGTCAATGATCCGGTGTCGGATTACGGGATCGTCGGTCGCTTTCAAGACCTACTAGTACCTCTCAATCCAAGCACAGCACAGCACAATCAAGTCCCGATGGATCCTGTATAGACATCGTGTTCAATTCTCGAGAGACAAAGTGGGATGAGAAGAGATCTAGCTGTGGTCCATCAGATACAGATAACAAGACTTCGTATAATCTGCTGCGGCTGCGGCGACCGTGGAAGTCAACAGTAGTAACCATACTGATATGACCATGAGAGTAGCGAGGAAAGGTTTGGCTTTCCATTTCCCTTTTGCGCTGCATTGTCTTCTATAACAGTTACGACCGAATCAACAGCGTCCGCGCAATCCGTGATTGGAAATTTATCCTCCTGATGCTTCAGACAATGCATGAAATAGTTGTTTCCCTTGTAGGAAACTATGACGGTAGTATCAGCATCTCCGGCACGCAAGATAATCGTGCTTTGTTTGTAGACTTGGGCTTCAGCGTTAGTATTAAGGTATAAGATTTGTAAGTAAGGTAGACTACGCAGCCGAAACGATAGATCTACGAGGACTGTAAGGTGCCCAATTTCTAGGAAAAGAGTTACAGCTAACACGTCCAGGGTTGAGGTGGATAGAATATACTAGAGTCTAAAGGCTATTAAATATCGGCCGCAAATCATCAACAAGGAGCTCACGGTGTCGGAAATCGCAGCCAAAACGATAGATATACGAGAAAGGAAAGTTCCGAACCTTTTGGAAAATAGTTTTAGCTAATATACGATAACGTTAGGACCATTTACTATCTAGTCAAAGTCAATTCCACTCGTGCTATTGGTATTCGTAGCCATGGTACTCATGTCTATGAATCTAAAATGATTAGTACCAAACTAATTGCTTATATCTTCGGGAGTCTATAATAGCGTCTACTCAAAGCTATCTTATAATATATCGTACTACTTATAATATAGTACTAGGCGATACTCTAGTCTAGCTTATAGTCTTATTATTAATACTCAATACTCTTTATAGAGTTATATATATATTCCCAAATAGCCTTTTCTAGATTAATATATTTAGAGACCTAATCTAGTATATCGTAGTTATAACAATAAGAAAGTAGGTACCTAAGAATCTAGACTTGAGAAATATAGATAGGTATAATCTTACTTATTAGATATAGATATTATTAATAAATTAATAAGTAGCGTAGACTAGGCGAGAAGTCTAGGCCTAGTATATTCGAGTAACTTATAATAATAGGATCTATCTTATCTCTCTCTCCAACCAAACTATAAATAGGTCTCCAACCCTATAATCCCTAAGAACCTATTCAAGTACAAGGTAAAGTATTCACGCGTACTCTATACGCGCTAAAAACCCTATTTATATTCAACTCCGTACGAGCTATAGTTCTCAATAGCAAAATCCGAGAAGAGAGACGAGCTAGATAGTTTATACTAAGGTAGGTAAAGCTTATTATAATCTACGATCTATACTATAGCCTAATGCCAAATATACGTAGGCGGAGACAATTGTCGTAAGGATGTTTTTATTATAAAATATAGATTAGGCTAGGGGACTCTACCTATATTTATTTAGTACCAGACTATATTATTATAGTCTACGATCTATACTGTGGTCTGATACCAAATATACGTAGGCAGAGACGATTGTCGTAAGGATATTTTTATTGCAAAACATGGATTGGGCCGGGGGGCTCTACATACATTTATTTGGTATCAGACCATAGTCAGACCATAGTGTACGAGCTAGAGAGTTCATGCCAAGGTTGGTAAAGCTTATTATAATCCACGATCTATAACTCACAATTTTCAAAACTCCCCATCCCCACTGAAACAAGAGAAAAAGGAGATAATAGAGAGATGAGAGGATACTTACTATATATTTGTGAACTATGTGATCGACGGCAGATCCCTAGCTCACCCATTGTAGGGAGGATCTCCATGCTTCCCTACATTGAAACTCTTCTAGCTCGTGCGTGAATAAGGGTCAGTAGTAGAACTTCCTCCGTTTTGTTTTTTTTGAACGATTAGAGAATACTGCATGTGAACTACTGATCGATGGGGGCGTCGTAGTCCCTCGCTTACTGTATCACTGTACCTGCAGATACGGACATTTCCATCCATTATTCGACCCCTTCCAACAAGATGAGACAACCTAAGAGAGAGAGAGAGAGAGAGAGAGAGAGAGAGAGAGAGGAAGAGAGAGAGAGAGAGAGAGGAAGAGAGAGAGAGAGAGAGGAAGAGAGAGAGAGAGAGAGGAAGAGAGAGAGAGTGCGAGTTCCCTCTTCGTATCTGGTACCCGGTGGCAGAACACGCCGACTACACTCACCTTGCATGTCCAATGATTTGTGACTGGTGGTTCGTAGCCTCTCTTGCAGCCGGGATCAACTCCCGTTGCCATTAATCCCCTCTCCAATCTATTCTGTGTCGCTGTTTCTACAATTCTACGGGCCGCGCGGTCAGTCACATGGGCCGCGGGCGAGTGACCTACTTACTAGAGCACGATGTTGCAAATGCAAGGTAAAAATAAAACTGGCTTCGTTCGTCCACTTCTTATCCCCCTCGTTTCCGTCTATCATACAAACAAGGTATACAACAGCCGAGTCGAATCGATCCCAGTACACCATCCATTTCGAGGATGAAGTGAACCAATCCTGTGTATATATAATCGGGCCCTCATTTGGGGCTTTCAGGTGCTCCCATCCATGGTAATCGCGCCAGATGAATTTCTGGTTCACCAAAATCCTCAATGAAGCTTCTTCAAAGCCAACCCCACTTTCCAAACACATCAATCATACATGCCTCCCCAAAAACGCCGTTGCTATGCTATTCAATTCACCTATTCATGCACAAACCACTCTCATCTCAAGCCCTCAACGTAGCCAGGAAAGAGTCCAGGTTATGTTCTTCTTCATACTGTGTCTCATCCCACAATTCTCCAATGTCATCCAGTAGACCCTTCTTCCCCTTCTCCCGAATGTTACCCTCTGCATCCACGGCATTTTCTGCAGAAGTTGTAACGGTATCGGCATCGGGAAGTGGTGCTGAGTCCCCTGAGGAGACGTCGAAGAGGTCGAGGATTTGGTCCGTTTCCATGGAGCCCAGACCGGCATTTTGTTGGTTGACAACCGTACTCGCTACATCGATTTTGAAGCGTTGGAGGCTAGAATCACAAGTTAGCAGGGGCTCGATTGAGTAAAGAGGATGGGATAACAAACCTGAGAATCTTCTCTTCCAGTGTGCCTCGTGTGACTATGCGGTAGACGTTAACAACCTTCTTTTGGCCGATACGATGAGCGCGATCCATAGCCTGCATATCCTTCGAAGGATTCCAGTCATGCTCTACGAAAATGACAGTGTCGGCTCCGGTCAAATTGAGACCCAGACCACCAACACTTGTCGTGAGAAGGAGGACATCGTAACTTGGATCTCCATTGAAGCGATTGACGATATCTTGGCGATTGTTTGGAGGGACGCTCCCGTCCAAACGGAGATACTGCACGGAAGGAAGCATCTTTTTTAAGACTTCATCCTGCACCATATCCAACATCTCCTTCATCTGGCAGAAGACTAGAGCACGATGCTGACTGACTGCTTCCGGCTGGTCAAATGTCGAGCTCTGGTTGGTTTCCATGTCGGAAGCGCCAATGCCACAGTCCACCAGCAGATCGCGAAGAGCTGTCAGCTTAGGCGCGTGCTGCGGAGCGCCCAACGTAGTACCTTCTTTCGCAAGTGTAGAAGTGATCGAGCTGTACTGAGGGTGCTTTTGGTTGATCGCCATAGCGGGCGAGTTGCAAAGTTTTCGCATGTACTGCAAAGCTTGAAAAATGTGTTGCTTGCCTTCTCGACTCTTATCCGCAGCAGCGCTCTGTATTGATTGGACCTCTTTCTTGGCAAAATCTTCGAACAATCTTCGCTGTAGATCAGAAAGATCGCAGTAGTAGTTCTGTAAAATCTTCGGGGGCAGATCATTGAGGACTTCCTCTTTCATACGTCGCAAAAGGAAGGGGAGAACTTGCTTATGCAATGCCTCGATAGCGAGAGCACCGGCTTCCTGCTCCTTACTGCTTGACTTGGCACCTCGCGATGCCGCGATGGGTTTGGCAAAGCGATCTTGGAAAACCTTCTCCGTACCCAGGAACCCAGGCATCAAGAAATCGAACAGTGACCATAATTCTAGCACATTGTTCTGGATGGGTGTGCCGGAGAGGATGAGTCGATGATAACTGTTGAGCTGTTTGATGGCAATCGTGGTCTTCGTCTTTGGATTTTTGATAAGATGACCTTCGTCCAGCACGCAGTAGTTGAAATCCATAGGCTGTAGAATTTGAAGATCATTTCGGCAAGTTTCGTAAGACGCGATGATGATATCCGCGCCAGCAAGCTTATGTCGCACTTTTGCGCGCTCGGCCGAAGATCCAACATAGGCGACGTATGTGAGGAAAGGCGCGTATGTCTTGATTTCCTGCTGCCAATGACCTGACAAACTGGGTGGGCAAACGATCAGTGATGGAAGTGGTCGCTTGTCCGGCATGTGCGTCCTCTTATACTCCTCGGCTCGCATATGGTGGTCACTTGCAACCATGCACAAGGTCTGTAGAGTCTTGCCCAATCCCATGTCGTCACAAAGAATGCCATGGAGGTTATACCGATTAAGGAAGGCCAACCAGTTGACGCCTTCTTGCTGGTAGGAACGAAGTGTTGCCTTGATCGCCACCGGAATTTCGAAGTCTTCCACCTTCTTTGGGTCCAACATCTGAGCAATGAATTTGCGTTCTCGGTCTCGGCCCTTAAGCAATTCTGCAGAGAGTCCGGGTGGGTCCGGGATACCCGCCTCAAGCGGCACCAGCTTCACAAGGGTTGCAAAAGAGGTGGTGGCAATCATACGAATGTCGTTGTCGGAATCACTCATCCGACCGAGGACCGGCACAATGAGGAAGACGACGTACGGAAGAATGGCGTCGAACATGACTTGAATGAGATGGTAGACACACTCAATGGCGCCTTGTCGAGCACGAACTTCGAGTGCATTGCCCATAGAGGGCATGACTTTTTCAACCAGCATCGTAAAACCCTCGACAGTGATGACGCTGCAGATAGTCGCAAAGCATTTGGCAGCAGCGTATCTGAGCACACCTAGTCTGCACTGAAGAGCCTTGGCGATGAGTGGGAGAAGGTCCAGGACGAAAGGATGAAGGTGAGTGTCAAATTTTGGAGCCAAAGCACGCAGGGTCGAGAGACCATCGATAATCTCTTGTCCAAATGACTGGCCTTCATCGGTGATATCAGCAGGAAGCTCGTCGGATCCAAAGGCTGCCCGAATAGGATTCTCGATAAGCGATTTGAGGGTTGGTATCTTGACAAACAACTCTTCACCGAAATTAAGCACCAGATTCTCCAATGCCTCTTTGGCTCCTCTCCTCGTGATTCGAGCACCCTTGGCCTCGAGTGCAAATGCAGCAGGATCTGGCTGGTCTCGGATGTCTTCATCCTTCTTCATGGATAGTAGACCAACTTCCATGGACGAGTTAGAGTGGAAATCTGGTGTTTCTGCGGTTTCTGTGCAATAGAACTTGACTAAGTTGCCAACAACCTTCTCAATCACTACCCGCTTGCCGCTGGCGGACATGCGTTCGATAAGCTTGGCTACAGATGCTGCAGCCCGCTTCTGGAGATCGAAATTTTCCTCGGTCTTCACACTATCCATCATTGCTTTGATGGTCAGTGCTTGCTTCTTTGGAATCTCATCCAAGGCCACGATAGCTCCAGCAGCGGCAGCCTTAATCCGGACATCACGTTGTTCTTTTATGGTCTTCGCTTCCTGGATTGAGTTCTTCGCATCGATTTGCGCGGCTTGGAGTTGCTGCAGCGATGCTACGCGCTGCGACGGCGTGAGGCCCTTCTTGAGCTTTTCAAAATCGGTTTCGACAATCTTTTCTGCGTCTAGGATGGAGAAAGCGTTCTTGCCGGCGTTTTCATCTCCTTGAACGACCGCAGCCATGGGTGGGAGCTTTCCAGATGACACATGGGCCAAGTCTCGGAATGTGTTGAGAAGTGCCTGACATTGAGCGCGGACCACGTGAAGGTAGCTCGTGAGATCGCCGTAACAAGTCGGTCTCTCCGCTTCCACAAGAAGTCGAAGTTCGTTGGCAAATTCTAGACCTAGGGGATCCCGAGCGTTGATGACCTTGGCGTATTCCTCGCTGATGATGGCAGCTGTCAGTTGCGTGGAAGAGTTGAGCGACCTGAACTTCGACATGATACGAGGACCAAATGTGGCAGCTCGGCTGTCCGCTGGCCAAGCAGCCATTGCTTCACCGAGTGCTTGAGATGCGAGAATTCGAGATCGAACCATCACTTCAACGCCGACAAGATCCACGTCACCTTGCATCATCGGAGCGTCAATGTTGTGGGCAGCATTTGGTATCCCAGATTCTTTCTCCTTTTTGTCAGACTTTCTTCTCTTCTTTGCCGGCGGTTCTCCAGGATGTGTTGGTGTGGCTTTCGGTCCCCAACTTGGCATAGTAAACGTTTGTCCTGAAGGTCGGATGAACAGTGTTGGATCCATTGGCATTGGATGACGGGAGACACCAATGGGATGTGTGGTGAGAGTGATCAGAGGATCTACATGGGTGCTGAATTCTTGTGCGAAGGCATCAGGGCCCGTGGAGGATAGAGAGGCGATGAGGCCGTTCCAGACCTGCATCGAGAGGCGAAGAACTTCCTCTCCACGCTCGACGAGAAGGTTTTGAAAGACAAGGCGGAGAGCTTTGCCATTGATCCAGCCTTCCGCGCCATCGCCACGAATATTGAGGAAAGTGAGCAAGGCGCGGAGAACCGCGCTTCGGACAGTGGAGATTGTATGTCGCAAGAAGGGGAAGAGTCGTGGTACGAGGTTTGCAAACGACAGCTCGTCGTCTTCCGCTGCATTCTTTTTCATGGCTTGCAGCACCTCAGGATAGCTACACAATGCGGCAAGGAGATCCATGACTGATCCTGTGCTGGCACTGAGATCGTCGCTGAGATTAGACAGACAATCCCAGACAATCCGTATCAATCGATCGAGTGTCCCAGGGCGTGTAGTGACAATCTCGTTGGCTATGGGTATGAGCGTTGCGGCGCTCACTGCTCGCACGTCATCGTCATCGTCTCCAAGACAGCGCATGACGGCTTCCAGGACGCCATCGAGCAGATCAGGCTGCTCTTCAAGGAGTTTTCTGCGAGTTGCGACAAGATACCTCATGCCGAGAATGCCCCCATGGCAAGGCTGCCACGTTCGCTCACCGCCATCCTGATCGAGTGGCAAGAGACGACGTAGAACGTCAAATACTGCTTTCACAGATGAAGCTGGGAGAAATGTGAGGACGGCACCAAGAGCTTGACCTGCTGTCTCTCGAACGGGCACAACCACGTTATCGCTGACATAATCACCGAACCGATCAAGCATGAAAACACAGCAGAGTCGGCATGCCAAATCTTCCAGCCACCGTCGATTCAGGATGTCATTTTGCTGCTGTGTCTTTCCGTCCAGTCGACCGGCACCTCCTCCGTGAACTCGAATCACCTCTCGTATGCCCATGGCAGCGCCATGCCGAATCTCCCAAGCATGGTCAAACAGATCCACTGTTAAGAATTCTGTGAGTCGCTCGAAAGGCCATTCTAATCCCTTCTCCTCGGCCTCGGTGACGAGCGAAGGCTTCTCTGGGACTGCTAGACCTTTAAACTCAGATACAAGTTTTGAGTCGTCGTCACCAGTTTTTCGATCAAGATTGAAGTAGTCAGGCACGGCACTGTCACCATTCGTGACATCCTCGGATTTCTCCATTTTAACAGCATGGGGTAGAGGCGTTTCGGGCTCTCCTGCCATGCTTCCCTTTCTGTCTGAGAAGTCGATGATCCGCACTTTATTTGACTCTGTCTTCATACGAGCCTTGTTCTTTCTCTTGAGCATGTTGAGTTGGCGCTTGCTCAAGCCACTGGCTCCGTCAACTGGGGTCTCTGGTAGCTTAGCTGAAGCTGGCGCAGCCGGAGACATGACGCTGCCTTTGCGTGCCATGCTTGTGTCGATTTTGGGAAGGTGAATTTGCGAGGGAGGCTTTTGCATTGTGTCTACGTCCTGTGCGCTGATCATATCACCCATGTCATCATCGAGATACTGCGTTCCCAAGCCGAGTCGGGAGGTAAGGGTCTTTTTCTGGTATGCAAGCCGTTGTGCTGGATCCATACCAACAAACTGATAATCATACTCCTTTCCGGCGCTTCCCAGAAGAGGCTGACCTTTTTTGAGGATCGAAGCAACATCTAGCGTCTGTAGCTGGAGTTGGTCTTCATCGATGGGAGGATCATCAGCATGGCCATTTGAACCATTGCCATTGTTTTCGGTTTTGACGACCTTTGAAATATGATCTGGACCATTGGGGTCAAATTTATCGGCATTCTCGACGATGCCACCGACAGCCTTGGCGGCGGCGACTCGTGTATCCCAGGATTTTGCCCTCAAGAAGGGGATGACCTTTGTGAGCAAGTTGAACAGCTCATCGGGATGCTGTTTTTGGACATCGGCGAGTTGGTTGGCGGCCGTGTCACGAATGAGCTTTGTGCTGCCGGTCTCCAGCAAGATGACTAGGCGGTCAAGGCTGCATGGATTTGGTCAGTGACATGTGACATGTGACATTTTGGTGACGGACGATCGGCATTTGGGTTGATTTTGCTGGGGCACTTACCGAGTAGCACTCATACCTATTAGTGATTAAAGGGGGAATATTATGCTGCGACGGAAAAGAAAGGCATTAATGGCGCGTCTTGCAAGAGAGCGGCATGCCTCCAAGGATGAGAGGCAGAAAAAGCTGAGAAAATGGCGCGTCTGGGTGTTGGCGGTGGTGGAATGGTGTTGTGGTGATGGGGGGGTTGTGTTGGTTAGGTAAGGTTGGACGCGACGTGGCTTAGTAAGGGCGTGGGATCGGATGGAGGCTGCAGGTGGCGGGGGATCAAGAGTCTCTCGAACGCTGAGCGGAAGTTGGAACTCCATATATGTATTTGCTGGCAGCCTCTCGCTAGCCACCGTGCACGGGCCTGGCACGCTAGTCTCGATTGGTGTGTGGTGGTTTTCAAGTCAAGGTAGAGACAGCAAGGTGAATAACAATAGGAGTATCAGGACACCTCCACTCAACCCAACTCCCACCCAGCCCACTACCTCAGGCTCCTACTACTGCTGAACTCTCGTGACCACCGCGTCCCTCACAAGCTTCACTTGTCCCTTCGATCCTCTCCTCATCACTTCCACTTCCTGACCCATTGGACTCTTCACTTCATCAGACCCAGACCCAGCCTGGTCGCCGCCGCCTCCTCCACTGCTTCCAAGTTCTTCGCCCTCGCAGCCTACAATCTTCCACGCAACCAGCACACATACTTCCAACTCGTGCATCTGACCAAACACAGCGTTGGCATTCCGAATTCCACGCCTCAGACAAACGCCGCTGTTGCCTCCTGGTGCATCAACGGAAGCAGGCGGGTGCACCCACGAATCCCATCCACAGATTAAAACTGCCTCTATTGTTACCTCGAGTCCCTGCGATATCTCATGACTCGGACTACGACTGCAAGAATCTTTTGCACAATGTCTTGTTATCACGTCAACATCTAGATATCGACAATTGCCTGGGGCATCCCTGTAGCAGATCTACGCTCGAACCCAGACCTGGCCTCTATTTGACGAATAGGGAAGTGATACGCAGCAGAAGTTTTCCAGCCTCTGGCAAGACTTTGCAATTTTGATAGACAGCATTCTTATAGCTAGGGCAGCACATCAGGCAACCTGGACGGTTTCCCAATCAAGCATGTGGATTTGATCTACGTGCAAGTTGAGGGCACCGTTTTATTTCAGGCCAGTTTGTCCTTTGTAAACTACCTCACGCCTGGGAATATTGACACCACAGTGGCCTCATCAATTCGGTGCCCTCCGAAATCGACTTAAATCATGAAGCAACTGTTCCAATTTGGGATCGCTATCGATCTTTTTACATTACCAGGATTTTCGTCGACATCGATCTCAAGTAATTGAGAGCTAAAGCCGGTATCGTGCGTCCCGGAGGTTAAGAGGACAATTATCTCATGAAACCACTGTACTACTACCAGCCTATTCTGTAATTCATCCAGGAATGACCCGCTTGCCAAACGACAATGTCGATAAGACATCAGCAATCAAGAAACTGCCAGCGAGGGTTACACCAACTCCTCCCGCACGCTACCACTATCGATGCCGAATTGGAGACCGCCATGAAGGGAGAAATAAGAAAAAATCTGGCTGTGCTCAAAAACCACGATGCACCGTACTGTTTCCCATCGAAACAACGACTAACCAACACGAGTCTGCAGAAGGAATTTGGAAAATTCCATACTATACTAAATCCCAGAAAAAAATCCTCTGCCATGATCATCAAAAGTCTTTTAGTCAAAAATAAAATCAGTCATCAGTCAGTACACAGCAAGATCCTATTTCATGAACCCCGTTGTAAATACTGACGCCATCGTCCATCGACCAAACACGGAAGGAACAAAGCGGACATTGTAGAAAGTGGTTCCAAGATCCCCGAAAAATATTTTACAGGCTCAGCATTCGACGGCCTCGGTTACGACCTAGGCAACAAGCCGCTCAATAGCTACGAATCATCAACATCGTGCCTATCCACAAAAGTATTGCTGGCAATCATTCTCTCAGAATAAGTAAGCACAAGAAAATCCAGCCAATCACATCTCAGAAAAAGGAGGTCATGAAATATCCACATCAAGCCATATGCTGCATATCTACAAGCCCCAATCCCATCTTCTCACATAGATCTAATTCTTCTCTCTCTCCGCACCCCTCGCCCACTCCCTAAGCACATTCTTCCTCACCTTTCCAGTAGAAGTCTTGGGTAATTCCGCAATCACCTCCACCTCCCTCGGCACCATGAATCTCGATACCTTTGGGTTCTCCTTCATCCACGTAATCACTTCCTCACCAGTCAAATTCTTCCCCTCCTTCACGGTGATGAAAGCTTTGGGACGTTCGCCCCAATGTGAGTCTTTTACTGCGACGACGCCGGCTTCGAGGACATCCGGGTGAGTGGCGAGAACGGATTCGAGAGCAACAGAGGATATGTTTTCGCCGCCTATATTCAAATGTTAGAATGGAGAGGGGTTTGTACGAGGATATTGGAAAGAAGCTTACCGGAAATAATAATATCCTTTGCACGATCCAAAATCTGAATAGCACCGTCTTCATACCAAACAGCCAGATCTCCCGTATGATTCACCCCACCCGCCCACAATTTCCTCGTCGCCTCAGGATCTTTATAATAACCTTTGGCGCAAATATTCCCAGATAAGACAATCTCACCAATTTCCTTGCCGTTCTTTTCAACTTCGATTAACACACCCTCTTCCAAATCAGGCTTAATCACCCTCGCAGCTTGTGAGGTAACAAATCCATGTCCCTGCCTAGCCATCTTCTCATACTTCTCCTTCACCGGCAGACTATCCCATTGTGGTAATATGTATCCCTTGGTAATCGGTCCATACGTCTCTGTCAATCCATAAACATGTACAGGGTGTAGATTCAGGTTTGTCATTTGCTCGAAGAGATGGCCTGAGGGAGGCGAAGCGGCAACGGTAACGCGGACGGGTTGTTCGAGGCGTTCGGCAGCCTTGTCGGCGCAGAGGAGCGTGTTTACTGTGGGCGCGGCATTGAAGTGGGTTATTTTCTCTTCTTTGAGGAGGCGCCAGATCATGGGGTAGTCGATTTTTCGGAGGCAGACATTTGTGCCGCGCACGCTTGCGAGGGCCCAGCCGAAGGTCCAGCCTGTGGGTTGTTAGTTCATGGATCCTTGACTCGGAGAAGTGGTAGTAATGGCGCTTCAATTTTCGGTCATTGGGAACAGTGCATTACAATCTCGAGGTGAATGTGCTGAACAGATTTCAAGTTCTATCCTCGAAGCGCGCAGGAGTTAGAAATGAATGGAGACAGGAGGTCGTACCTATCGCATGAAACATGGGCAGCGTCCATAGATATTTGCACCTGGGGACTGGACTGTTCAATCCAGATTCAATGACATTGCCGAGAGCTGCCAGATAGACACCACGATGCGTGTATTCCACTCCCTTGGGCCTGGCAGTAGTGCCTGACGTGTAGGCGAGGCATATTACATCTTCTTCATTGTGTGCCTGCGTTTGCAATCCCTCCCATCCCTTATTGCCTGTCTCTTTGTCGTAGTTCAATCCCTCGAGAATTGCTTCGTCGAAAGGTCCGCTGAGTTCACCCTCAATCGCATCGGTATCGAGATCAACAATGAAGGGGACGTTCGGCTTCGCTTTTCGGAAATCATCTAGGAGGGGGAGGTATTCGGCGTCTACGATAATGATATCGACTTCGGAGTGCTGAAAGATGTAGGAGATGTCGTCAGGCTTCAGGCGATAATTCGCAGCTGTCTCGTGTCAGCTCTTAGCTCCAGCATCCGGAGCAAAATTGATTGGGAGTAGAGCTCACCAACATTGACCGCTCCAGCAGCTCCAATCCCAAAGACACTCTCCAAGAACGCAGGTGTATTCGGACAAAGCAAGCCCACCCTCTTACTCTTAATCTTCCTTAGGTAATATGCCAATCCCCTACTCCGATCCGCAAACTCGCCATAGCTTCTTCTCAAAATCTTGTTGTTCGCTGTGACATGGTATATTGCCTCTGCCTGCGTTTTGGATTAGTGTGACGATGCCAGTGCGGAAAAGGGTAGACGAACATCTGGTTCGATTGCAGCGGCCCTTGGTAGCCAGTAAGTCGGAGAAAGCGTGTGGAAGTTCAGTCGATGTTCGGATCCTTTACTGTTGTCCGCTGCAGTCGGACTCGTAGAACTGGGTGCGAAGTGGGAGAGAAGGTTGGAAAGTCGGCTTTGTGCTTTGGTGTTAGACATGGTCAGGCAGCGGCTCAATTCCCAGGGTCCGAAGAAGCAAATCTCAACAATATTGATCAAGGAATCTCAGTCAGTATTTGTAAGGGCAAAAGAGACGCTTCAGTACGAGGTAGCAATTGTATGAATAAATGGCAACAGACTGAGGACAGCAGAGTGAATAGCAGACGAGCTGGGAGTCCAACCAGTTACATGGAGCTGCAGATCTCCACATCCGTGTTATACTCTGGGGTAATACTAGTGTCAACCTTGGAACGGGTACTTGAAGGCGATGTGCCTTTCATCCGAGACTTCTCCTTTGGAAAAGAATAACCAACGACAAGTGACTTGGTTCACATGCATGCGCATGTGATGGTGGAAATGTCCAACGATAGGAGGACGGAACTGGGTTCAACCAGGATGGCTGGCCTCGTTGTTTTGGCGTGCCAGGAGAGACACTGTCATGGAGGACGGCAGAAAAAGATCCGTCGTGTAGACTGTAAAGGATATACCTATCGATAACATGCACAATTAGGTATGACGTCTCTGGCAGAAGACATGTACACCTGGTACAGACATGGACAGACTAGAGAGCGAATGACAATTCTGATCCTTCAACGATCTTAACATCTTCTAACAGAGTCACCAGGGATATTAGTACGTAGACGGAGATTTGACCCAGACACAACGAGAGCATACATACCACCAGGCATGGTGTGGAGCAGCTGGCGTATTTCAGCGAAGAGAAACAAGTTGACACGATGAGAGTCGCCGAGATGTTCGATACCGACACAATGAGAGCCCTAACTCTCTCATTTCCAATGCCACAGTATTATATGTATCTGAAATCCGGATCATCAACCCTTTTGCGGGAGATTGATGGCGTTGGAATCCTGGCGAGTTCTTGAAATCAAAGCACCAGAAATTATCGACATCGATCATAAGGTAAGATACCTTGAATCCTTCGATTAACAAAGGCGTTAGATGGATGGTGATTGACGGAGAAGCTGCAGTGGAATCGTGTTCTAGAAGATCCAGTACAAGTTGTTCAGCCTCCTGTTCGTTCCTCTTGGACCAGCCATATGTTGCGATGGTCTGTATCAATCAAAAGGGCCTTGACGAGACGAGGACTTGTGTTATATGCATTGAACATAGACATGTTGCAGTCATGACGCTCGGGTCTATCAATTGGTATCGTAAAGTACAATGGATAACCATAGCAAAAAGAGACCTGTATTAACTCGAAAATCAGAGGCGGACTTTTGTGCAATGGCTTTCATGTTTTTTAAGATTTCTCATTTCTTGAATGAATTGCTTTAGGTTTTTAGTGGCCTGGGAAAACCACCGTACCTCATGAAATGCTGCCATGACCAAATCCCCACTTGAAGACGCCCGAATGATTTGAAAACCACATGCATTATCCATGCATGAACACTACCCGTGCAGCTCCATTTTCTAGTATCCGTAGGCGGTGAGCTGAGTAGAGGTCTTGTCGTCGACCTTTGCGGTCTTTGATGCTTCCCGAATCTGCTTCTTCGCCACCTTCTTGCGCTCGTAGTACGCGGCGCCCTTGACTTTTCTGCGCTCCTCGAGTCTGTTTTCATCATGTCAGTAGACTGCTCTAGTGCCCAAAAGACCATTTGTAGAACCCACCTGGCAACGACATCCTGGTACTTCCAGCCGAACTCGTGTCCGAGACGACCGACGGTGCAATATTTGCGTCCTGGCTTCAATCGGAGGACACGGAGGGCTTGTGGGACAACCATGCGCTTCTGGTGGTCGTATGGTGGTGGGATACCCTCGAAGGTCTTTAGGCGTTCCATGGCTGCTTTACCGCGTGCAGTCTTGTGTGGGATCATACCGCGGACTGTTCGCCAGAACATCTTGGATGGTGCTCGGAAATGGAAGGGACCTATGGAAATTGCATCAGTGCCGATTCTCGTGCCTCATGACCGGATGCCACAAATATCAAATTGGAGGGATAATAGCTCACCACCGCGGGTTGGGTTGAAACGAGTCTGCTTGCGCATGAAAGCCTGGTACTTTACTATTCCCAGCTGTTAGCCATTGTCCACTCTTTCTTGTTCTCTTTGTCGGAATTGGATTCGTCCTAGAGGCTGGATCGGTTGGACATACGCTTCGCGCGGAAGAACTCTCCAGAAATGTTGAGAGCCTCGCATCTCACGACGACTATCTTCTGGCCGTTGAGGAGCTGCTTGGCCACTGTGCTAGCCAGACGACCAAGGAGATGTCCCTTGCCATCGATGATGATCTGTGAGAATAACAATTAGCCGAGTCCACTGTTGGCTGTGTCGCGAGCGGGATTGAGGAGGGTCTGGCGTTGACGGAATACACGTACGACTGGTTCAAAGGTCGACATCCTGCCCGATTGCTAGATTCTTTGGGGAAGGAGTGGTTAGTATTTGTCGTTGGAGCGTGGAGGAGTTGGCGGTAAGACGTGAATATTATCTGCTGTGGGTTGAGGCTCAACTGTGGCTGTGCGTCACGTGGAAATAATTCTTCTCGCCAAAATTTGAGACTATCCATCGTTCCATTGTCATCTCTCTCTCTCTGGCAGATTACTGTCACAACAGGAAGCGCTCCTTGCCAGCCATGAAAGAACCACAGAGTCAATTTGTTCGTGGCTTCACGCGAGGTCATCTCGTTCTGCTACCGAGGAAATCTACTTGAAAGCTCTTTCACGGTCCTCAGACAAGAAGTCACAAACTGATTCTTTAGCCTGAAAAATCACTTCGCCAGTACCATGAAGTAGGGCTAGATGCACTCCTCTCTAGGTGGATTTAAAGAGACTGGGCTTTTGAAGGTAACCCAGCAATTCCGAGGTCAGTATCTTTATGTTTCTTCAAGTTGACCCATCGTCGGGTTGCAATTGTCGCCTTGAGGAGCCGGACCTGATCTCGCCCTCAGTGGAGACCGCCAACAGATTGCCATATATCCTATTCTAAAGAAACCGAGTACCGGCGTTATCGACGAATCGGCGCTTGGGCTCCCGCTGGTCCATACCCAATGATCATTGGCCACAATGAAGACATGCTGGGAAAAAGGAGAAGGCGCAGTGAAGTTTTCAAAGGTGTGTCTTCCCTCGGACAGTGTTTCCCTCAGAGGTGCCTACCGGTAGACAATCCGCTCTCAGACTTGAGTACTACCTAGGTACAAAAATATATCAGCCGTCTTCCGGTTAGCACCACATTGTTCGCCTGAAGGCTAAGTACTCGCTCAAAAACATGGCTAGAACCACCAAATCTCAAGAGGAGAAAGGTGAGTTTCGTTCTGTGGCCAGCAGTGGTATAGCAGTCACCAACAAGAACCAGACATAAGGCGCTTCGAGCCTACAGAGTTCGATAGTCGCCACTTGATCGAGATCAGACAGACTCGAGGAAAGGGACAAGCAGTGTATCGAAGAAGTTCGCCGAGGCACAATTATTCTCTCAGAAACAGCGCTCCTCGATATCCAACACAAACTACCAACTTATGCCGAAACAAAGCGCGCGGTAGAAGATGCATACGGCACCCTTCCTCTGCGCAAGCAAAAGGCCTACCGAGAACTCTACGATTCAGTACTCTCCAAAGACAAGACGATCGGCGCAGTCCTAACCTCCATTTACAAGACCAATGCAGATGCTGATCGATTTCCGCGATGAGACAACGTACTGCGAATAGTTTACCTTGAGAGATGTGCCTGCTAATGATGAAATATCGAATCCTTACCTCGGGTTTCCGCTATTCAAGATCCGCGATGAGCGGCAAGAGGTAACACGAATGGTTTGGCATTTTAGCTGCGCATGTCCCGCCTGCGAGGATACGCCAGAAGAGCGTAAATAGAGGATTTCTTCATTGTTATGGCTGCGGTGCGGAAGAAACTCGAGGAAGGGAAATTGACAGTGACACCACTGAATTTACAAGACGATCGAGTTCCACCAGCACCTACTACCCAAGCTCGGAAGCCTGGTCAACCCACTGGAATCTCTCAATCTCCGCGGTGCTGAGATCAAGTGATAGTCAATTTCTCCATCCTCCCAGAATCCAGCCTCTCATCGTTATGCACGTTCCTTTCCGCTGGCTTACTGGGATAATTTCCGTCATTTAGCTATAGGCAAGCCACAATCTCATGTGCTGTCTTAGCCGAAGCTGAGCTGGCTTTGCATTGGGCGAGAAAGGCAGCTACCATCTCACTGCATTGTGAGGAGTCCGGATCCAATTCTTACCGTCGGGATATGAAGACTATTACCGAGAGGGTGGTGGATAGGGCAGCGACGAAAAGTGAGCGTGATATTTATTTCGACCAGATCGTGTGGCTTTTTGGGAGTATGGAGGAATGGGTTTGTAAGATGAGGGTGTTGAAGAAGAGATAGACGGATAGATGAACTGACTGGCGACTTTGAATTGCGAATCGTTTAGGTATAGAAATTTTTGGTGTGTTAAGTTCTTTTGAGATTGTGTTCTTTCTTGTTGTTCTACATTACCTCCAATTGAGAGTATTCTGCCGTTTGTGAAGAATTGGTGAGACCTTTGTACTGATGAACATTAAATCTTCCTGACTTCCCTCATACTCATGATTCAGTAGCCTATCGTAGTAGAAACCACGAATATCCGAAGAAGATTTAATATTACGATCTATCAATATAATTTTCACTTTTCACCATGTTACGCCACGTCAAGTAATCAAGGTAATTTGACGATCATGAAATTCTTAGTTTCTATAATTTCAAAGAAAAGTTGGGTAAAGATATATTCCTACTTAGTACGGTTATAAGTTTTAGTAACAGATAGAATCTTAGGTATTGATGTTACTTCGAAGATTTAATAATTAATACCCTTCATATTGAATAGTAGGAAAACCCTATCACAGATCAAAGTATACATATGAAATCAATCCTACACTGTCCAATTATACACTAATCACACAATACATAACACACATATACACAAGATCATATCCAAAAATAAAAATAAAACGCTATCAAACCCCAATCCAAACGAATTTTGGAACAATTGAAAACATCACATCATCCAAGGCATAACCTACACCGCCCTCCAAATCTTCCACCACTTGTCCCTTCTCTTCCTGGTCATCGCCCTCTCCGCCTCCGTTCTCTCATCCCCACCATCAGCCGCACCAAATTTCTCCCCAACAATTGGATTACTCACAGCCCCCTTCGCCGGAAGCCCATACATAGCTCTCGTAGCATCAATCTCCCTCTCCCTCTCCACCTTCATCTCTTCCGCCATTTGACTCCCACTAACATGCGGTACACCAGAGATACTAATAGAAGTTTTGCTACTATGCATCGTCGAAGGTGCGCGTGAAGATAGCATAACAGACTCAGGCACAGACTTTTTCCTCACAGATGAATTTTGGGATGTGGAGAGAGGAGTTTGTCGATGACTGTCAGCTGGTGAACAGATCGATTTTCTTTCTGCCGCGCCATTCCCCAAATGTGTTTGGATCCGTCCTTGTCTGTCTACTGATACGTGAGGGGCTGGATCAATGAAATCGCGTGACGAATGGGGTTGTTGTGATGAGCCTGGTCCAGTGAGTGGGGATGAACTGCGGCTGGTTGCTTTGTTGGAGGCGGTGGTGAAACTGCGATTTGTTCCGCGGGCTCTGTCACGTAGTTCGCCCAAGGGGATGGGTGAGCGCCTCATTGCGGCGTCTGGGTCGGAGTGGCCAGCTGCTGCTAGGGCGCGACGGCGGAGAAGACTTTGTTGTTCGCGGAGGAGCTTGACGGAGGCTGGTGTCATTTCCGCGATTTCGTTGTCGCGGACTTCGATTGTGTAGAGTGGCATTGCTGGGAGGCCGCTCGATGTTTTAGGTCGAAGCGCATTGAGAGTAACGCGCGAAGCTGTTGTCTTCGAAGGGTCAAATGATGTTTTGGCATCGATTGATAATGCTCGAGGGCGATGGGGTGGTTCACCGTATTGGTTTAAGACTGGCTGAGACCGTTGACGATCAAGCCGAGATCGCGTGGTTTGGGAGGTCGTCTCATCGTTCCGAGATTGGGGCCCAAAGTCAGAAAGTTGAGTTGCAATAGGGGACTTCTGTTCAAGGGAAGAGGACATGTTATCTCTTGGTGCTGGAGCCTCACGTGGTGGAAAAATTTCCCACTTTGCAATTTCCTGAGGCGATGAGATTTCCAATGCCGGTGACGAGGCGGGCGATGATATCATCCGTGGAGCAGCAACGACCTTGGTTATCGAAATCTCTCTCGCATGCTTTGGCTGTCGCTGCTCATGTGTTGGAGACGCTGAAGTTGTATAGTCTAGAGAAGAAGGAACATCAAGTAGCATAGGTTGATCCCAAGATCTTAACTGCTCAGCGGGTGCGGTTTTGGTTGGGGACTGTTGCTTGTACGGTTTTTGATCAGCGGGGGCGAATCTGGTTGGGGACTGTTGCTTGTACGGGTTTTGCTGGACTGGAGCGAATCGAGGCGGCTGTGGAAGTGGCTTATTGGGTGGACTCGACGAGGGACTTGCCGGGTTGGAAGTTGGAAAGGGACCGAGCAGTAGTTTTGGTCTCTGAACTGTGTCCGATTTGGACTCTGCTGCGGGAGAGGTCGGGCCAAGCGCCCTTGCATCACGATCGGTATTTTCTAGGAATGGATCCGTCGTTGGCGTATCATCCAAAAGGTGTACACCTCGCGGCAGACTGGAAACTCCCATTGAGAGTGCTATAGGTGAAAATTTTGTGCTTGACGAGTCGCTGTTGGAACGCTCTGGATGATCTTGTCCTTCTGGTCTCGATACTGATAGCACTTCTACAGGGCTATGGGGCCTCCCTTGTGGCTTGCCTAGATTTCGAGGGTTGTATAGAGTGGGAGGAGATAGATCGCCCGGTCTGAATGCCTGCGTTGAAGTCGTAGGAGGAAGGTCAACTTTTGATGATAGTGTGAAGCGCTTTTTGGGATTATATACCGCGGGCACCGTTGTTAGCTGATCCATGTTCGGTTTCTCAGTCCCTTGAATCGGAGGTTTGGAACTTGTGGTTCGATCCCCTTTCGCCCTCTTAGAATCTGCCAGAGCCTTTTCTCTCATAGCAAGTTGTTTCCAGCGCAATTTGTCCGCAGTGGGCATCGAAGTCGAAACGTACTTTAGCTTCTCTGCCTCTTGGGCGCCTGTTGTCTTCCTCCTCGATCTTCGATTCCATATGCTTTCTTTCACAGGTGTTTCTTTACCTTGATTCACGACTTTGGTGCTGGATTGAGAGAGAGAAGGCATTGGAGGTACACCCCCTGTACCAGGGCGATTATCTGGCACCAAGAAAGTACCCACAGAAAGATTCTCACATGCCGTACTTTTTGGTCTTGGGTGTATCTTGCCTTCTTGCGCTTGTCCTTGTCGCGCAGCTTCCACCATCACAGCGGTCGTCTCAAATTCTTTCTGTATTCGATCATCAGATTGGCTCCGTGTCGGTTTCATCGACGCCATCAGATTCCGTGGATGCCAAGGTTTCCTCTTCTCCAGTCTGGAAGTGACGTCCACCGCGGGCGCGATTGGGGAATTGACGTAGTTTATTGGCGGCGATGCAGGGCTCGTGGGCGCGGTCAAGTAATTCGCAAATGTAGATTCGGTCGCAATGGATGTTCTGGCGCCAGGGGAAAGTGTGGAGAGGCCTGGGGAGTTGACGACCGTATTGTGGGGAGCATTGTTGGAAAAAGTATTCTGCAGGGGTGAAAGAGGCACAAGAGTGAGGAACGGCAACGACTCAAAAGCTTGCTCGTCAGCATGCTGTGGGACCATCTGTATGGACGCTCTGTTTGCGGCAATGGGAGACGTCGTTTGTACAAGTTGACTTCCAGGAGTTTGAGGAATATAGGCTGTAGATTCTGGTCGTTGTCTGAAATCTGCTTCCCCACCGATGAACGGGATGGTCTCATGCTGTGAAGGAAGCGTATCCGCCTTCAATGGTCCTATGCGCGAGCTCCGTGGAGGAGCTGGAAATTTGGCCGACAAGGTTGTCGTCAAAGACAGCGCAGGATCATCCGATATGTCAGTCGAATGCCGAGCACTTGGAGGGCTCAGCACTGCCACTGGTATAGGATATGCAAAGTTCTCGACGACAGACTCAGGTTGTTTTGAAGGAGGAGCAAAGTGGTTGCCAGCAGCATGGTCCACGAACTCTTGCCCGTCAAGATTATGCCTGAGGGATTCTGGGAGGTAGGAGTTTCGTTGGACGTCTTGAGGAGGAGTAGGCGGACCAGACGTGGACTTTGAATTGGTCGACGAGGTTTGAGGTCTCCTCACGCGCCGAGGGACAATGCCGTCCGGATAAGCACTCTGCTCGGCAAGAAAAAGCTCGAGGCGCTGGGCGAGGTCCTTTGGATTGACTGGATCACTCTGCTGCAAGTGCTTGAGCTTTCTCGAAAAGTCAGGGTGGCTTCGAGGAACGACTGTGCTGGTGGGCTGTAAAAGATTGATCAGTGAATGCCATGGCTTTGTGGAAAGATCTTCTTGGTCCTTACTCTTGCACCCATGAGTTGTGATACAGCATTTTTGGCACCCAGTTCTGGCAGCAAAGAGTCCCTCATATTGAATCCACGCAATTGGAGTGGAAAGAAAGTTCAGAGACAGGCAGATGCAGATGCAAACAATATAGAGAGAGGAAAGTGTCAACAACAGCGGCAGAAGAACAACTTGAAGCGACATAGGGAAAAGGCCGGCTTCGACGCGGAGACATGGTAAAGTCGGTGCTGAATCAGACCATCTGTATGCGTACCTAACCCGGCTCTCCGCTACCATAGATGGAAGCAGACCATCAGAAGAGGCGTCGTTTGGCGTCCAAAGCTTATGCGTCGAGGCTTTTAGATGGCAAAGTTGTTCATCCAGACGGGTCTAGCATAGGGCTGACAGCATATAGAAGAGCTGTAATTGGCGAAGCAGCCATGGTGAGATGAGATATCTTGGGAACGAACTCACTAAGGGGCCGGACGGCTAAGTGATGGCAGTCCTCACGAGGTGTGGAGGCGGCAGATGCAATGGTAGTGCCCGACGTTCGTTCGCTTCGCAGCAAATGGCAAGGGCAAAGGCAACGGCACCTCAGCGCGATACTCGTATTTACCTAGGTATACGCATTTGCGCGGTGAAAAGCAAGTACGAGACTACGAGTGCAGGTGTACTTTGAGCCCAGGCCCGGGCGTGCCTGGAGACGGACATGCAATGATGTTAGACGGGCATTATGTATGCAATCCCGTCCGTAGATCAGGATCAGGCTAATACTACTGTGGTAGGTACTAGTGCCTAACAGTACCATAGTAAGGTACGGAGTACTGTGGTACTACTACTGTACCTACGGTAGTCTCCGATTCGCTCCGCTTCGGTTCTCTCCCCCGTGTGGAGTATTTTATCAGGGGGGACGAGCAATCTCCTTCCGCGACTCCATCAGCGCTCCCATCGTGAGTCGCAACATGATCCCCCGAAGAAAAACTTCACCTTGCATCCACTTAATACGGCTTCCATACCGAATCTTCGCCCACTTTAATACTTGTTCACGTGGCCGGAAATACTTGTTCACGTGGCCGGGAATACTTGTTCAATATTTAATACTGGAAATCCCCTGAGGGTGCCATTACAATTATTGCCCACTACTAACAATTTGCAGGCACGTGCTCCAAGTCCCCTTGCTGCAATTTCGAATCCAACATTACTAGTCGTAGCTATCAAGGTCAATGACAATGAGGAAGCCCCCCAGATACCCAATCTTGCTCTTTGACACCAGAAACCCATCATGTCAAGAATCAAGATCTAGATCATCTCCCAGATCACGCCAGTGCCGTCGAAGCTATTGCCAGGCGATAAAAGTCAACACACTTTTCCAAAAGTAGGGTCTTCGTATGTGGTAGTCGAGGGGACCACTGGCAAAATGCGATTAGTGCAGCTTTAGATGTTCGACACCGTGTCCAATGTTCAAAGCGTGAATAAATTGCTCGTTAGATAGATACTAGTAGATATAGTCATGTTTTGGTTGATCATGCAGCTACCTTTGTGGATGAGGTGAAGACTTCACAAATCACAACTAGGGGATGAAGATGCTACGTACGCCTTAGTCGTAACTTTGGGCGAATAATGTCTCGGAATTTGCAGCTGGCTTTGAAGGAGAAGGAGATCGTCAAAGGCCTTTTCACAATTCTGTGCTATCGGCTAATCCTATTGCAGACTAGTAATGTCACAGTTCGTTGAAACCTTTTCGGAGAAGATTCTGCAATTCGCAATTTGAACAAGACAACCACCGCGTCGGTCTCAATTCGATGTTTCAAAGGCTCGTGCGGAAGCCCTCGCATGTTCAAAGAATGTATTTCATTCCTAGATCTGGATGGCAAAAACACGACGTGCGTTGAGAAAAAATATCACTGGGTTTGTTGAGGGATCAACCATGGTGCCTCCAAGTTACTCGTTGCCACATCAGTATGATTTGCCCACAGTCAGCAAACCAAAACAGTGGCTTTCATGATGTATCTGTCTTATTGAATACCACGGACTAGATAATGATGTTCAATCATGTCCTATCGATAGCTCGCCTTCTACCGGACGGTCCGGCGCTGTCAACGTGTGAAACAATGGTAGGAAAGCATAAGCTCTCATACTAGTACTTGACACGATATGGTGATGGATGTGATCTTGGAAAGGTCAAGCCTTGTTTTTGAAGAGCAAGCAACCTGCTTCTCCACACTTTTATATGTCCATTATGCGCTGAGTCTGCGACATGGGATCAAGTTCGGTCGATGAACTTTAACCCACGCTGTGGTACAGATTCCCTCGCTCAAGAACGATCCCAAACGATTAATATCTTCACTTTGATGTACAGCATGGCGATAGTCGTTGAAGGGTCTCAGTTGTTTCCAAGGCGCCAAGCTTCAACCACGCTGCTCACGATCCAGGAGATAGCAAGAACACCCAGATGATCTTTGATGATGTTCGTGCTCGTGACGGCAGCATTGAATCCTTTCACCAAGGGGACTTTGGTCTTATTCGCCCAGAAATTGGATATGTGAGTTCTGGCCAGGACACAGATAGCAATGGCAGTCATGTTGAGGAGCAACTTGGTAATGGTCGGTGTTGGGGACGATACGAGACCAAGAGAGATGATGACGGAAGAAAACACCTGCATGATCATGTTAGTATCTTTCCAACAATTCAAGCGATGATGGCGTGAATCATGACCACATACCGAGAGGGCTGACGAAGTTTGAGTGGTTCGGGTTTTGTGAAGCTCGTGTTTGGCAGTCGTACTCCACTCTGCGGCCTTTTCCATCTTCTGTTCGAATTGGTGGAGGTTGGAGAGGGAGATGTAGGCGTGAAACAATGCATATCCGCTCAAGCCAGCCTGACCGAGGTGAAGCAGTGGCTGTAGAAAGTCCATGGTGAGTGACTAGTTGTTGCTGTGATTATTGTTGCTGAGAAGCTGTGCGAAGGTGAAGTTGATAAGAAGGGTTATACCTTAGGTTTCCACTCAGCTGCGAGGCATAATGACGTCGGTAGTGAGAGTGTCCATGGATAGGTAGCGGACGTTGGACGTGTGGTCACTGAGGTCCTTCTCATCCACTCGTAGGTACACAGGACAGAAATCCAGACATTCAGCTGATGAGGGAACGGCTGACTTCTCCATCTTGTCAATTGTTGTAGAGGGAAGGCCACGATGCGGCTTGCAGGTTCAAGGTCACGGTGCTGACGGGAGGAAACACTTTATAGTCCTTGGCAAAAGTCGAGGGGAGGGGAGCTTAAACCTGAAGGTCCCTCTGATCCTATGCATGTAGCAGTTCCCTGGAACAAGAGCCGCCATTTGCTTTCCTCGATATGGATTGTGATGAAGCTCGCTGACAACAATCCATACCTAGGGAGATACCGTGCTGCTCATGTAAGAGAGGCTGGTCAGTTCTCGCCATTCCGGACCCCTCCTCGAAGTACTAGTAGCCTGGGCCCGAGGACGACTTCAAACCTCAACACCAACAAGACCATCAAGCGTTAAAGGACAAGGTTCGACTCTCCAATTCAGGTGCTTCACCATGATCCGGAACCCAATCGCCTTCGCCTCTGCGCCAGTCACCTTCTTCACCACCGTCACCTTCGCCGCTTTGTTCACCTCCCTCCTCATCCTGAACCACTATGTTCCTCCACCGCCGAAATCCCCTACTCCCATAAGCGGCATAAATATAACAGAAGCATGGCATGATCTGCAGCATCTTAGCAACGGCTTCCGCCCGTACAACAGTCGCCGCAATAATGAGATTCGGAATTGGTTGCTTCAAAGGATCGACGAGATCCTGACAAGGAATGGCGTAGCAGATTATGCCCTCAGTAATGGCCTTGGAGCAGAACTGAAAGAGAAGAATTCGGCAGTCCACGTTTATAATGATTTGACGAGCAACTTGACGTTTGGGTCGCAGGATTCGGCTCTAAGCATTGTATATTCTGGCGAAAATATAATGACATACATTCGTGGAACTGAAGACGACGATGGCATGTGGTGGGAGGACCCAAAGATCGTCTCTGGAAAAGGAGGTGTTCTTGTCAATGCCCATTACGATTCGGTGCCCTCGGGTTACGGTGCCACGGACGATGGAGTGGGAGTGGTTTCCGTGCTCCAGCTCATTTCACATTTTACAGCTCCAGGAAATACGCCCAAAAGAGGAATCGTCGCACTGCTGAATAATGGGGAAGAGGACTATCTCAATGGTACGTTGCTAAAACTACACTCAAATTCTTCAAACTGGATTTTGATGCTTCGCGCGCTTTTCAAAATCATGCCAGTCGTCCCATGACAACTCGCAGCTGACAGTCTTCCTAGGTGCATACGCCTTTACCCAGCATCCTATTGCCAAATTCCCACACACGTTCCTCAACCTGGAAGGAGCAGGAGCAGGTGGAAGGGCTACTCTATTCCGCAGTACTGACACCGAGGTCACCAAATTCTATAAAAACAGCCCGCATCCTTTTGGCTCTGTAGTGAGCGCTGATGGCTTCAAGCGAGGATTGGTTAGGTCCCAGACAGACTACGTGGTCTTTAACGGAGAATTGGGCATGCGAGGATTGGATGTTGCATTCATGGAACCTCGTGCCAGATATCACACAGTTGAAGACTCGACACGATTCACTTCGGTGAATTCACTGTGGCACATGTTATCAGGAGCTATCGCTACGATGCAAGGCTTAAGTTCGGACACGAGCTCTACCTTTGATGGCGATGCGACAGTGCCTGGTGGTGTGATGGCTGGTTCTGGAACAGAGTCCGTTTGGTTCGACATTTTTGGAAAGGCCTTTGCTGTATTCCAACTGCACACTCTTTTCGCAATCTCTGTGACCATGCTCGTTGTCACCCCATTGATCTTGATCGCTCTGAATGTATGGCTATCAAAAATCGATAGGTGGTACCTTTTCGCGAGAAAGAGCTATTCATCATCCGAGGAAGACGACTTTGTCCCAATTTACGGCTGGAAAGGCTTCTTCAGGTTTCCCATCGTTTTTGCCATCGCCACAGCTGCGCTCGTGGGACTTGCCTTCCTGGTTACCAAGATCAATCCCTACATTACGTACTCGAGTCAGTACTCAGTGTGGAGGTATGTTATCGAGTTAAGTCGATCTCGAGAGTTCTTGCTAACACCAAGACAGTATGATGCTTACTGCATGGTTTGTCATTGCGTGGTTTCTGCTCCGTGGCTGCGACGAAGTTCGACCTTCAGCTTTCCAAAGAACTTATACCCTATTCTGGATGTACATTGGAGGATTTGTGGCTCTTACCGGAACCACCGTCCTCGAAAACAACTTCAGCATGGCCGGTGGGTATTTCATGGTCATCTATGTAGCCGCTGTCTTCCTGGCGCTGCTCATATCGTATCTGGAGTTGTTTGCCCTACCACGAAAAACGGCATATGCACAAATCATGAACGACAGCTACGATAACTCGACACCACACATGGCAGCAAGTGTCGTGTCCAGTCGCCCACTTACCGCCACGCAAGACAACGAGGAACGATCAGTCAATCGCCAATCCGAAGACGAAGATGCAACTGAGAGGACTTCTCTACTTCGCGGAGCTCGCACCACGTATTCTGGTGGTTACGGCCACCATGGGCATAGTGATGAGGATGATGCAGATGAGGAGCCTGTCATCACCGCCCTTCCTAAACCATACGAGGATGAACAAAAGTGGAGTGGAAGGCTCCCCAGCTGGACTTGGCTCTTTCAATTCCTGCTCCTGGCACCTGTTCCGATCATCCTTGTAGGCCAAGTCGCTCTTCTCATGACCTCGGCGCTATATCAGACTCCATCAGATGGCAGCCCAGTTTTGACATTCTATCTTTTGGTTGCGGTCCTGTCTGTGTTGCTTCTCGCACCGGTTGCACCATTTATACACCGTTTCAACTACCCAATGCCCAGTCTGCTCTTCTTCATCTGCGTCGGAACTATCATCTACAACCTGATTGCCTTCCCGTTCTCTGAGAATGCTCGGCTCAAAGTTTACTTCCTCCAACAAGTCGATCTCGACACAGGCATCAATGAGGTCAGTCTCACAGGTCTCATGCCTTACGTAAAAGACATCATAGGCTTCATTCCCAGCGCTGCTGGCCAGGATTTGGACTGTACCTCGCCCGACTACACTGCGCGTGCCGGTCTTACTAAGTGCAAATGGCACGGTATTGCTCCAGATGTGCGCAATGGCAAAGGACTGCCTAGAGGTGTGGGCCCGGAGAAAGGATACAAAGATTGGGTCAGCTTCAACGCTACGAAGATAATAAATGCAACGAACGAGGCCATCTTCCACATCAGCGGGAAAAACACAAGAGCCTGTCGCCTGCTCTTCGACAGATCCATCAAAGACTTCAACGTCTCTGGCTTCGCGACAGATTCTAGATTCCCACGCGTCGCTAGCAAGGGCTGCAAATCGATTCGGCTTTGGAACAGAGAGTGGAGTGGAGGTTGGGAAGTCAAGGTGTCATGGGATGATGCTGAAGACAACAAGAAGACGAACGCGACCGGACTTGATGGTAAGGTTGTTTGTCTTTGGAGCGATGCGAACGATCCTGCTACTATTCCTGCGTTCACGGAAGTGAAGAGGTTTATGCCTGTTTGGAGTACTGTTACCAAGTTGAGTGATGGGTTGGTGGAGGGATCGAAGAGTTTCAAGGTTTGATTTGATTGATTGATTTGATTGGTTGCATTGCATTTATTTGATTGCATTTTGTGCAAGCGCGTTGATGAGATTTATAGTGTATGCCTGCTGTTGTGGAATCGATAATGCTAATTTGCTGCTTCTACTATTTTGGTGATTGCTGTCGGCGTGATTTGGGGGCTCTTGAATCGCGGGTTAGATTTGGCATCCATCCATCCCGACTCCACTTCTACTTCGACAAAGCTATAAATATTCCAAGTCTCGTCCCTCGTAAGCGATATTTTCTACTAGTTTTGGAACCCACAGATATCTCGAAAGATGTAGCAGGAATCGATAGTGGCTAGATTTATTCAATTTTGTGGAATTAGGTGGAGGGGAATGAGGTATGAGGGAGGGAAGGATAGACTTGCTATGGAGATTATAAATTATGATGGAAGGAAGGTCTAGTGGATTTATTTTTTACTCCTCCGACTAGCTATTCGGCGTGAAGAAGGATGGCACCTTGAGAGGAGAACAATTTGATGGTGTGTTGGGTAAGAAAGATGTGGTGGTTGTTTAGGGGGGATAAAAGGGGGATGGTAGAGTGATACGTTGAAGGTATTGGATGACGAGGTTGTTTTCTCTCTCTCTCTCTCTCTCTCTCTCTCTCTCTCTCTCTCTCTCTCTCTATTGCGATTCTTGTGGTTGGAGATGCTTTGGCGATATAGGCTACATGTTATATTACTAGGAGAGGATCGGAAGTCCTACAGCCTGGGTAGAATGCCCTCTCTGTTTCCAATGTTAAAGTTGAGGCTGTAGAGTTGGAGGTCCTGAGGGCGCTCGATATAGATTCGAAGCTCTCGAGGTTCTCGAGATTGAGTATTTTTGATCCGGTTGTATTGCAAGACTGTTAGTGAGAGGCGTTTTTAATGAGTTCCATATTTTACTGTGGGAAGCGGGTATGTGAGTTTTACTTGTTGGTATTTGTTGTTGATGATGATATCATGTGTTGGTGTTTTGGAGATTTGGATGTGTTCACTGGGTGTTGTACGGCTTCAGCAGGCTGTCACTGCTTAATTATTCTATCGTACATTTCATTCTTCCGGTTCGCACCCGGTCACACACAGTATCGACGTCAGAGATTTCCACATCCCCACTTGAAGCTTCACTTCCACTGCGTACTTCCACATTGTTTCCATGTTGCCGCAGGGGTCGTATCTGGCCTGAGCAAGTTACTAGTAGTCTTGAGTTTCCTAGCTCTTTTGCGAACTTAGTAAGGCTCCTGACAAATTAAGGAAAGTGTCCAATTGAAGGACTTCCGTTGTAGGAAAGTAGTTCAAGTCCGAGGTACTGCTAAGTCTATATAACAAGACGGTGACCTGAGCGCATCATGCCCCTCTTCTCACGTTGCCTCTTTGTAGCCGTTGAAACCGTTGACGCAACGACTCCGTGGTCAGCGAATGGGTCCATTCCGATCGCGAATTGCATCAAGTCAACGATTTTTGGGCCTGGACTCACGGACAGAAGTCGTCCGAATTTGGCATCAGCGTGGCACAGCCCGAACGAATTCGTTACCGAATGTCCGGTTGAACGCACATGCTATGCCTGGCAATCATCACACCCCGCACATGGGTATGTAGTACTCCGTAGCCCTTCACGAGGGATGGACGGTTGAACGAGGAGATGGTCCACATCATAATAGGCCACTCTTTGTCACCCTTGTCGAGCATAGCAGCCAGCGCGAGGGTGACTCATTAGGTGGGGGCAGTTGAGATCATCTTTGTTTTGCTTTTGGCTCACGCAATCTTAGAGGACGATGTGTGCAGACTCAATTGACGAGAGGCAATCGAGAGTGAAGATAAGAAGGATGTTGAGAGGACTTTGACCTTTCGCTGAGGGACCGAAGAGAAGGTACTCCGTACTAACACCTAGTATGTAGGTACATCCTAGGGACCGTGCTAACCAGGAGAATATCTTTGGCAAGGAAACGAGATGCTTGATATCGATAGAGTCCGACGACGATCTGGCCATGTGCCAATTGCTTCTTTTGTGGTATTGTTATTGCAGTTGGTTGCGTTGGAGCGTGTGTGATGAGCTGCAGCAAGTGTGTCTGAGCACTCTGCATATTCCATCCCAGACATCAAGGATAGGTACATGGAGAGAAAGAAGCAGTCTTTACCCCTCCCCATCATCCAAGTGCTGCCCGACCTTTGTTCAAGGGCGCCATCGCTCGATTCGGAACATTCGCCTGCGCCTGAGACTGAGAAGGGGGATTCGCGGCGAGGCTGGTTGTAACGGGAGTCGAGACAAAGGCATCGAGCTGCTGCCAGTGTTTGCTTCTTCCCATACCATACCATACCATACCGAGTACCTGGGATTCGTGGCTGAAGTAGCATTGCTCCCTGACAAGCCACGTAATAATAAGTCGGAGTAGAGAGCGGACGGGACTGGGAGGGCGATGAAGATGAGGATGAATTGGGGGTTCTCTCCAAGGACCAAAACGGCGGTGCTCCGTAGTGTCCAGGTTGCTTGCAGGGCGAATGGACCGATGGCCGATGATTGACTTGATGCTTGGATGTTTGTCCACGGTCCATGTAACCAGCTGCAAGAAAAGAATTTCGCGCCCTTCAATTGGCAGAGAGGGCGGCCCCCCTGGATTCCTGGGACCCCACTCAAGATTGACCCTAGCTATGCAGGTGGATGGGTGATGGGTATGGGATACTCTTCCACCAAGAGGCTTCTGCTGGTACGACAGGGCATTTATCGCCGAGCACTCCAATATCCTGAAGTCCCGTCGACCACATTCCACTGCACATCAGATCCATCCGGCGACCTCGTACCACCTCAATGCATCGTACTGCGACTGAGCCCTCACCACAGCTCTGCTGTGAGTTACACTGCGCATGAGTAAAACGGTCCCCGGCCTAGTACTCTCGAAATGCCAACTTCTGGACGGGCCGCTGTCTCTTTATCCTCGCGACACTCATGCAAAACATCCCAATCGGGCACCGAAAACTACCAGTACAGCAGGCGGGAGAAAACAAAGAGCTCGCAGTCCTACACCACACGTCCACAGCGCGAATCCGTTCCCCATATCAACACCCAGCCTCCAACCACTAGTTCCACCCAGGTACAACGTCCCTCCACGAGCCGCGCACACTCTGCGCCTCTCGTCCCGAAAAGCGATCCAACCGTTCCCGAAGTTACAAACAGTGCAGACGATGCGTCTACAGGGGACGAGGATGAGACTGAGGAGGACGAAGAGGATGACGAGGAGGACGAGGAAGAAGAGGACATCGCCGACGACGCCTTCTTCCAGAGGTTCGATTCTCCCTCCTGCGACCGGCCAGGGCCATTAAGAGTTCCTACCACACCCCCAGCAGATCCCTCCACAGGTACAGATTGTCCACTTTCACCCACTAGTACACAGATGAGAGCTCGTCCCGATTCAACGGCGGAGCCTCTAGGCAGCCCGCTTAGTCCTCAAGCCATAGCAGTAGGCAGATTTCTTTCACTTGATGGGTACACAAGGCTGACCGTTTTCCAGTTCCCCGAAAATGGCACTCGGTTGCAAGAAATCAATATAGTCGTTCTTGGTTCGCCATTTGTCGGAAAATCTGCTTTCATACAGAAGGCATTCAACCTTCAATCTCCCCCGACGACCGCTATATCATCCAGGAAAATGTCAATCGATGGCAACGTATATGTGGTGCGATTGATTGAGCTCTCGTTCAATGAGCTAGACCTGGATGACGAAAGCCGAATATGCTGGCCTGATTCGGTCAATGGAGCCTCTATACCATACATCGATGGTGCTTTTACACTCTATGATGTTATGAACAAGGAGAGCTTGGTTCAGGTGCCGGAAACTCTGCGTAAGTCAGGACTTCTAATGCCGCAACACTCGCCATGGTCGCCAGAAAGACTAATTGTGTTGGCAGAGGGCATCTACAATGCCTCAATTCCGTTCATACTCGTTGCATGCAAATGTGACTTCCCACCCTCTCATCGCCATGTCGATCCATATGGTGTGGAAAAGAGAGCCAAGGCTCTAATTGGTGATATAACGGCATTTCAAACCTCACAAGCGGCACCCGATACACAAAAACGGTGTGTCGCTGTGATTCTGCGAGCCATTGTCTCCATGCGAAACCGTCAGTACCTTCTTTTTCTTGCACAGGGTCCTTGAGCCTTGCGCCTATGTGTCCCACCGTTCCGCACTCTCTCTCTTACATAGAACATGCAGCGACGTGCATCGTGCACAACCCAACTATTAATCTCACGTCCCAATTCGTCTGTTGTATACCCAAGTACTGACATCTGTGACAGAGCATTTTGCACTAGCCGCTGCTCGACGTCGAGCCCACTCATCCGCTGTGGGGCGTGTGTCGCCGCGTCCTCCATCTTACAAGCATAATCGAGCAAATTCGGAATTCGCGTCTTCAATGTTCCGATCACAAGCCCCACAGGCTTATCGACCACCGTCTCCAGGCAGACTTTACACGGAATCGAAGTCAGCTCTGCATCTACCCGTGCATAGCTCTGCAAATAATTCTTACGAGAACCAATCATCTGGTTACGATTCAGAGGATTTTGACCAGATGTCTTCGGACGACGCAAAATCCGAAGAGACAGCCAAACCATCGGCCCCTCCAGAAGAAATAGGATTTCGTTTTGATCAGCTAGTGGACAAACTACTGGGCCAGCCACGGTCGAAGGCAGATTCCAAATTCGCTGCCATCTTCCTTGCTCTTTATCGCAAGTTCGCTTCTCCTGGACTGCTGCTTGCAGCTATCATCGAACGCTTCGAGGCCCTGAGAAACCAACAATTACCGCATGTAACCAAAATTGCATCCCAGCAACGCCACTTGTGTATCTTGGAACAGTGGGTCGGCATGTACCCCGGTGACTTCGCTTACCCGTCCACTCGAAAAATGATGGAGACTTTCGTCCAGGGTCTGGCCTCGGACCGGATCTTTGCTGTGGCATCATCGGAAATGGCCGCAGACTTGGAGGCAGTGGAAGAAGATGATGACACAGATTGGGCGTTTTGTGACCGAAACCGAGAGAGAGCAAAATTCGATTCCGGAAACGGAATCGGAACTGGCATTTCCAAGAATCTGAGTATACTGAGCATCAACGATGACTCATCTTCATTAGCTTCAACGCTTCGTTCAAATAGCAGCGGCCGGTCCACGACGAGTACATCTTCATCGCAGACCATGCTCACCGTGGTCGCTGATGCACAACGGAGGGCGAAAGCCATCGTTCCAAACCCAAAAGTCCCATCGACCAAGGCACAATGGCACGCGCTGATGGATCAACCCGATGAACTCGTTGCCAGAGAATTGACACGCATGGACTTCATTCTCTTTACGTCGATAAGGCCCAGGGATCTGGTGCGATATGTTGGCCTCAGTGCGAAACAGAAAGAGAAGTGCCGTAGTCTCGAGAATGTGCACCGAATGATTGAGCATTTCAATCACGTCGCAAATTGGGTTGTCAACTTTGTGTTGCTACGAGATAAGCCGAAGCATCGTGCGCTTATGTTGGAGAAATTTTACCGCATTGCCAGGGAGTGCCGAAAATTGAACAACTACAATTCCCTGGCTGCAGTGGTGTCAGGAATTAACAATTCATCAGTGTATAGATTGCAGGCCACGAAAGAGCTTGTTTCACCCGATACCGCTAAAGACTTCAAGAGATTGGAAGTCTTGATGTCGCAAGCTAAATCGTATGGTTCATACCGCCTCGCCTGGGACAACACCTCGGGCGAGCGAATACCTTATCTACCGCTTCACAAGCGGGACTTGGTCTCTGCCGCAGAAGGGAACCGCACTTTCGTTGGCGTGGAAGACAAGGGCAAAGAAGAGCGATGGGTCCAAGGCGGCGTGGATCCGGGTCTCCGTATCAATTGGAAGAAATTCGAAATCATGGGTGAGGTTATTGTTAGCATGCAGCGAGCGCAGGGCGTTCCCTATCCCATGTTCAAAACGAACGAGGAGATCAGGAGTCTGATCACGGATACAGACATTCTCAAGGACGATGATGTAAGTCACCACTGTTGCATATATCAATCTTTTCCTAACCTCTCAAAGGCGCTGTACGAACGAAGTTGCCATTTGGAACCTGCAGCCGGTCACGGTCGACGACGTTTCAATTGGTTCCCTCAAGGCATATGAACCCCTGTTTGCTCTATTACGAGTGAAGACCACGAAAGTACCACAAGCAATCCTGCACCGTCAGGGGCAGCATATCGCCTACCAAACGAAGAATTACTGGTTGGACCAATTACATAATGATATTTCACACGACCGCTATCTCTGGCAGATAGGACGATTCATTCTGGGTATAATGAATCATGGCACGAATCTGGGACGATAGGAACGGGCAGCATCGCTCATGAGGATATAGGTACGAATGGATTTGATAGACGGAAAAGCCTCGCATAATGCGCTCTGCGTTTTCTGCATCGCATATAGGCAGATGGTTGTCGGTTTTACGATTACGATTACCCTTTTACACAGGATCAGGACAAGGCTTGATAGGTCGCGAGGCCGTCAGCCGCGCTACATGAATTAGAAATGATTTCCACTTCATTTTCTCCATCTCTTGACTGATGGAGTCCCTTTTCGCTGAGATCGATCGCAGAATCGCTACATGGCTTCACTACAAGGACAATCACAAGATTCCTCAAAGTCATCAAATATTGCAACTCGCACAATGCACCTCAAACTGGCAGAGAGGATGTTGCTATACTGTCCGGAATATCCGACCGTCCCACGGAACAGCCGAAAAAGGGATCTTCAGATTGAAACATAACGACCTCATCTATTCCAATCAAGCGTAACCGGCATGCCCTCATACCGACTCGTACCATATTAGTACAGAGGGGCTCTCAACACCAATCACACTCTTCAAAACATCACTGACATATCCATGCCCTTGTGCACAATCACGGTACGTTAGATAAAAACCCGGAACTGGTATGTGCAAGTACCACAGTATGATAGAATCTTTTTGGTGGTCATCTCCAATTTCATTTCAGAATCTCGATTGGTGATGATGGGATCTAGAGCTTTGATCTCTGCGCGGTACGGTAGAGTGGTTATTAAGGATTGTGGCGGGTGAGATCAGGGTTTGGCAGTTTTTTAAAGGGCCAAGAATGCGCCTCGTTGTTGGATCTGAATTCCGACATTTGGTCCGAGAGTTTTCTGTTCGATCTTTCTAGGCTTCCTCAGCACACTAATTTTCTGTGACCGACACCGACGCTCTATTCGGGGCTGCCGCCGCCTGACCGTTTTTTTCGGGGGTTTCTTTTGATATCTTCCTTCCACAGTGACGACTTACGTGATCATCTGGAAAGAGAGACACGATCGAGAACGATTGGCAAAGATGAGCATCACCAGTGTACCGTCGTACCATGACCCGGTTTCGGGGAACTTCCCACTCGTTCTGAAGGAGGCCAAGGTTCTGCTGACGAATCCGTATTTACCCATGGAGGCTGGGTGGGCGCTGAATAGCGATGGCATGTATCATGTTGCGGGACATACGTATATGAAAGGGGTTACCGGCTCGATGATTGATTGGTGGTTTGGTTATGTTACGAATACGGAGCAGTATAAACAATGGTGAGTTTGTATTCTTTATTATGGAAGGAAGGGAAGGTTGGGAGAGGGGAAAGGGAGATTAGGAATTAACGATGGAAACTCATCTAGGCATCCCAAAGATCATGTTTTCTCTAGCTGGAGCGGACCGCATGGGAATAGTACATGTGAGTTTTTTCTGCCCCCTGCCCTCCCTTCACCAATTCCGTTTCTTGATGGATTGAGTAGTCTTGTACTGATGGATTGTTTCTACAGATATCGGCGGCAACCATCTCGTCCACGAATACATAGGCGGTCAACTAACCTTCCTCCGCATCCAATTCCGTGACCCCTCGACTTACTTCGGTCAAAACTACAAAGCCCTCTTCACAGCCGCCAACATCAGCACCGCCGTCTGCGCCCGCGTCGGGCTCTGGGAAGGCGCGGAAAAGGGCATCCAAGCCGCAGATATCGGTCACGTTATTCACCTCGTCCATGACGAGTTCGATGGCGTGAGAATGAGGAGTCGTTTCTGGTTGGGCGATATTGAGAATATCACTGATCCGGTGCAGAGGGCGAACAGCATACCGCCTGATTTGGCGAGGGGGTTGGTGAAACATACTTCTGAGGAGATGGCAATTTTGGGGACGTTTTTGGAGGGGCTTTTTAGGAGGGAGAATGCCAAGGGGCCGAAGAGGAGGGATGCGGGGCCGGTTGTTTTGCCTTGGAGTGTTGATTCTTAGGTTTGGGCGCTGTGGGAGGGAGGAAGAGAGGGATCTTGCATAATCCTATGTTCTTTTTTGGGTCTTTCTTCGTTGGGTTTGTGTAGTGGGTGGTGTGATGTGAGGGAAGAGAATGTGGCTGAGTGAGTGACTCTGACTCTTACGGTGGTGCTTTGACACTGCGTACACACTTGCAACTAGAAATCGAAGATGATTAGCTTTTCTGGCAATTTGGTTGGGAGGGATTGCCGAAATGTATGGATCCTATTCTCGAATAGATGAATACAAATCATGAAAGGAAGGTTCGTAACCGCGAGAGTGACATGGGAAATCGAATTAGCGAATGTTTGTTCGGTGATGGTCATCCTCGTGTGATTCTCCATCTGATTGCTTAATGTATGTCTTTCAATCACTCAACCGGGGTAGGGGACAAGGAAGAGCAGATTATAGGAAGAATGATTTGAGGATATATACATCGAGGTAGTGAGTAGCACGGGAAATGGAAGTGGCGCATATCATCAGTAGTACAGGTGAGGGTGAGGGTGAGGGTGAGGGTAAAATTTCAAAAGGCACGCTATAGTTTTCCTTAAACTGTACAGCACCTTCGCTTTTGCGGGTAAAAGAAGACAAAGGATATCTTGAAGTTTTTAAAATTCGTAAGCAATTAATAAGGCGGACACTGAATCTGCCCCCAATGTCTTTATTTCTGCCCCCGCCTACCGCCTCCTAAATCGTATGCGACCGTGTCGCATAATGTTAAGGAACTGGATTAAGCTACCTATATAATCTAGCGTGACCAACATGACATCATTGATCGTGAAGTGACTTAAGCGTCTATATAATAGGGGATACCCCCGAGGTACTAGGCGGGGGCAGGAATAAAAAAGCTTGGGGGCGGATTTCAGAGAGTTGGGGGCAGATTTAGTGTCCGCCATTAATAATGGCCTGTCCTGCTGGTGTACGACCTGGTATATATCACTTTGATGGATGCTCGACCTTGCAGACTAGAAATCCAGATAATCAATTGATATAAATCTTAAGACGCCGGCATTAAATTGTAATTCAATCCAGCTGCGCTTCAAGGGGCAGAGCATTGATGAAGCAGTTATATAGATGCTCATCAGGGCTTGTGTTTATTTCGATTTCATATCGGGCCTCATTGGTTGTTGGAATAGTCCACTGGGTGCATATCTCAGAACGCTTGAGTTGCACTCAAACTGCCCAAACTTGACCTGAACACCCAGCGCGACAAGGTTTGACTCGACTTTCAGCTCTCCACTGCCTGCAACTTGAGGCTGAGACAGGGAAGAGAAATCGCGCAAATCCTTGTAGGCAGTCACAAGAGAAAGAATTGAACAAAGCACTGGTAGAAGCTTGGTGTCTGCGGAGGAGTCGTGCTCGAGGATTCGATACACGGGCAGCAGACAACGAGCATCGCTGCAAGGGAACCTTCAGTAATTGAAACAACAGCATAATCCAAAAAACACGGAGTTTGAAACAGATGTCTGTTTTCAGCATAGCGGGCCTTCTTTCACCATAATCAGGTCGTCATGCTCGCACATAATTTCTGCATGAACATGGCTGACCCGCGCGGCCGAGTTTGCTGCCCAACTGCTGGCAGATTTGGTAATCGCTGGTGTGCTGCTGGGCTGGTTCTAGAACAATACGGGGCACACGATGGCCGACTTGAAGCGAAGACATGCTGGCAGATGGTTCCCATGGTGAGAGACGGCTGCAACCGAGTGTGTTCCACAAGTTCGGTAGGTCTGTACAGTATGTACGAGTCTCGTGAGGAGTGCTGATGTGGGAGGGGTGAGAAGTGAGGAATGGGAAGTGAGGAGCGAGGAGTGAGAAGCGAGGAGTGAGAAGCGAGGAGTGAGAAGCGAGGAGTGAGAAGCAAGGAGTGAGAAGCGAGAAGCGGGTGGGGCCTGAGGAGCGGGAAGTCGGCCATGTTTCGTGATGAGAGATGATGAGAGGGGCTTTCCAGGACGCGGGCAGAACAAGGCTACCAACAGCCGGCGTGTATTGTATCAAACAGAGGCTAACTCTACGGGTGCAATACCGTACCTTTGGACCATGTCTGTGTAGCATGCAGCCAATGACGACCCTCACAAACTATCTTACAGCTGACAGAGCTGGCGTAATTCCATTCCTGGACTGGAGCATTACATCACTCTCGACGAAAGAGAATCCTGCCCAAGTGGATCCCTGAACCCAAGTCAACAACTGTCACTTCTAGAATTAGGTGCATGTTTCTGCAGCCTTCCACTCGCCTACCACTCTACCTCCGTACCATTGCAACCACCATCTGCCCTATCAACGGTTATCACCATCACCATTCTTCACTCACAAGTGCTTCCCACGACGGCTGTCGAAAGCCATGGCTCACGACAGGGCACCATTACCTCCCGGCGGCCAGCCAGTCTACGGCGGCGGACCGAGTAACACGACTCCTTATCCCGCCTATGACGAAGGCTATCCAGATCCGCGAGCATACCAGAGTCCACACGTCGAACAGCCTTACTTTATCGATCCCAATCGCTCGCGGTCTCGAGCAAACTCAATCCCTCGACCCTATTCAAACGACTCGTCGTATGCAAAACAGGCTCAGCCCGTGTACGATGCCGTCGATTCAGCCTTCGACAAGAGCGCGGCTCCTACACATGTTCCAGATGCCGTTATTCAGAAGATAACGGAGCAGGTGCGATCTCAGGTCATAAACACGCTCAAGAAAGAGGGCTTCGCAGGCGCTGCCGCCGCGAGTTCGAGCGCTCCACCGGGTCCTCAGCAACAATTCTTCCCCCCACCACCAACTCAAGCATTCATGCCGCCACAATCCCCAACGACATCAGCATCCAATTCTATTCCCAATTCGCGAAATTTGCATACCCCGCCTTCACCCCATCGACGTGACAGCACTCGAGCGAGCACGCCTGACGCGCCCGCACAAGACCCACTTTTCTTCGAAAGTGCCAAAGATTTTGGCAAGGAAGATTTGTCCATGAGATATGGCGATAGAACTGAGGATGTCAACGGTCGGCCAGACCCTCCTAGGGTGCATATCGGGGACGAGGAAACTGTTGTGGAGAAGATGTGGCAGAAACTGTTCGACAGCAGAGGAGAACCAACTGCTCGCGCTGGACAATTTCTGCGAGGCCTGGCGTTGCATCTGGTGAGTTTAATTGCGTATGCTTGAGCAGATACTGTGGACTAATTCTCGTTGCAGATCGAGGACTACGAACCAAAGAAATCACTTGTTATCTCGCCCACCAAACTCCGACAATTCTACCAGGACATCAACATTCAGGAGGACACATATCCATGGACAGGTAAGACCGGTCCCGAAGTTCTGGGTTGATTGTTTGTACTAACTCACCTAGATATCTTCCGCCTCTCAAACGTCGCTATCTCGAAGATCTACCGAGAACTCAATTGCCAGCACCACTTCATACAAACCAACCCCAGCGACGCCCCAGATATCCCAGCCTTGACACCAGATGGCTTCAAAAGATGGTACACATTGATGATACAAGCACATCCCCAGGCTGAGTTCGACCGCTTATCTATTGCTGTCCGCGATATGCCTATTAGTAACGCAGACGACCGAAAAGAGAGGTTTCCAAAAGAGCTGTCCCGTCGCCTGCTACCAAAGCGAGACAACGATCAAGTTCGACAATTGCTTGGAGCTGTGCTGCAAGCAGATGGCCAAATCAAAATTCCAAAGCATACAACCTTCCCGCCTCCACCACCATCCAATTTCGGCGAAAGAGCGAGGACACCGTACTCTGCACAAATACCCAAGGAATCGAGCCAGCCGAGCTCATTCGAAGACAAGGACAGCAAACCAATTTCGATGCCCATTGAAAGAGAACGAAAGCCGTACACGGCTAAAGAAGGGCAAGGCAAGACATACAAAGATGACTCTAGCAACGCCAACTCCAGTACCTTGAAGGGTGATTCATCGCGGCGCCGTGCCAAGTCTATCGTGGGTGATAGGGACAGCGTATATTCTGATCCTGGTCTCAAAACCGACAACCACCAGTCTTCTTATTCGAAGTCTAGCGCACGAAGACGCAGCCCTACCCGATCAGATGGTACAGTTGGAGACGGCTCCTTAAGCTGGCACTCGTCCACCACTTACAAGGACGAGCGAAGCGACGATCGATACACCAGGGACTCCGAGCGACCACGCGACCGAGATCGCGATCGTGATCGAGAACGTGACCGCAGCGAGCGAGACAGGGAAAGAGAGCGTGAGCGTGAAATCCGTGACCGAGAAAGAGATGCTCGAGACCGGGAGCGCGAGGCCCGAGAGCGGGAAGAGGATTATGCCCGCCGGGCAGCGGAAGAAGAATATCGTCGCGCCGAGGAGGGACGACGATATTCTAGATACGAAGACAACATGGGCATTGGCGGTGAGCCATTGAGACGAACTGCGACGGAGAACTCCTACGGCAGTAACGGCTATCCCTCATACCCGCCACCTCCTCTAAGCGGAGAACAACGACGTTATGGTTGATTTTTACTTGATGTAACGAGGTTTTTTATTTTCTCTGTTTGGGACATCATGCACATTTTCATTACGCGGAGAGCGAGCAAAAGAAAGCGAATTGGTAGTCATGTTTATTTCTGTCTGGTTCATATACGGCCTTTGTGTGATAGTTCTGGAACATACCCCTTCTGTTCTTTTCTGCTTGAGCGTTCACGGCCAGCTTTTGTGCTCAATGGGTTATACTTGATTGGTTGTATTGAATAGGACTGAGAGTTATTGTGCGGATCGTAGATTGGTTTGACAAAATACCATCACTCTCATTGTTGTATCTCACGTCCAGCCTTGTGCTTTCCGCCTTTCTTTGGACCCTGCGTCCCGTTGGGACTCTACGTCATGGTAATGCTGCTCAACAAACAGACCTTTGATTTACTTGGACTTTTCAATTTCAACTCAACATCACACTCACTTTGAAAACCTTACCTCTCACAAAAGAAGACTGGACATCATTGAGTTTAATAAGCCTAACTGATCTTGAGGAACATCTCCACTCTTCACTTCCAGAACGATGTCTTCAAGGCTCATGGACACAGAAGTTGGCGGCGAACAGACACAGTGTGTTCTCGCCTTCGCATCTACAGTGCCTTGGAATTATGCTGATGCTCTTGGGTTAGATACGAGTCCATCCAAACAGTGACGAAACCTACCTCGAAGGAAAGCGGACAATTGGGTGGTACGTCTTACTCACATCTCTACACTCCACTCCACTCCACCTATCTCCCCGACTCTGCCCACCCAAGTCAACCCAAGCCAAGTCAAGTTAAATCAGAGACTGATACCATTTTCACAGCAACGAGCGAGAATACATCTACACCTTCCACCCATGGCCATTCCACAGATGCCGTTTCCAAGGAGAGGGGTGAAAAGACGGCGGAGAATATGAGGTATGGACAGGCTATTTCTGAGCAGGGTGTTGGTGGGTTTACGGTGCCGGAGTTGAATAGTGGGAGTGGTGGGGAGAAGGAGGAGGAAAGAGACGAGGCGGGGATGAGGAGGGTGCAGGGGTATGGTGGGGAGGGGGAGATGAGCAAGAATGTTGGTGGATAGTGTTGGTGCGGATATGGTGGGTGGAGATGGGGCTGGCATGTTGATGTATGCAATTGAGATGATGTTGCGACTTGCGAATGATGTTGAGATGTGGTATAAACGCTTGAGCCCTGATGTTCGGTCACGATCATGCTCACGTCATGTTGCTGGCTTGGACGTGATCGTAAAGGACAATTACCGACCAACCATGACAAGCCCAATAATTGATCCTCCGGAGCGTCCTTCAAGCATACAAATCGATCATCATCGTCATCATCATCTTCATCATCACTCTATCATTCCCCATACCTTCTCCATCTCCCAAATTCGATTTCTTACCACAACCGCTTTCTCGCCATGATTGACCTATTTCAACGCCACAGTGCCAGGAAAGGTAGGATCAAAGTGACTTCGCATTACCGGAACATGCTTCGACCCCGTTTCTTCATGACCCAGTTCTGGTCAATCGCCACCACAACGCCCTAATCCAGAAAGTAGTATCAGCATTAGAATACGATGGTACCCAGTTGCTAAGTCATAGGAGCTTCGGCCTGACCGATTTTATCCCATCATCAACAAGCCCTCAGGTAAGTCCATCCTGGTCGAACCATGTAAAAGTTTAATATTCCCCAAATTATCACAACATCTCGAAAGTGGTCGTATGTAGATTTTGTAATGTTGGTCTTGGAAAAGCTGGATAAGCTGATCGTTCTTGAGCTTGTATGTTGGAGCCCCTCTCATAACCGATGGCCTGGACATAATTTTGAGCGTGAGGAGTCTGGCTCGCGCCGTGACTAAATTTCGAATTGGCCACGGGTACGCAACAGTGTGATGGGTCATACCGAGTCTAAACTGTGAGCGACAGCAAGGCTAATCGTGACAAAAAAAACGTTTCGCTCCTGTTGCAGTGGTGGGTGAGGAACACTCAGGAGTAAACTAAGGTCAAATGACGCTCCAAAGTCTAGAACATCTGCACCCCACGATCGCAAAATTGGAACGGCAAGCCTAGTTTCCGGTATGGAGAAGGGCCGCCTCTATTAATAGGGTTCAAGCTTGTTGTTGGATGCAGGTGAATAGTGAGGCCTCGAAACAAAACGTACTTTTCCTTGAAAAAAGGTCGCGGTTGCAGGTGTACAGTAGATCCGTCGATCGCAACTCTGGTGGCCCCGAATATGTTGTAATTGAGCGCGACTCGAGGCTAGGAAGGTGCTGTGACGGAGCGCGAAGAAGAAACTGGCTCTTGTGGTGATAATTGGTTTTTTCAATCCTCGAAATTGTGATTGAACGCGAAGAAGAAACTGGCTCTTTCGTTCAGAAATGGGGGTTTCTTTTACCCCTCGGAGAAATGGTGATCCGGCGTGAAGCCAAAGCAATTCCTTCCAAGGTTCCGTCCTTCGGTACAATTCATGGAGATCGGCTTACGTTCTAAGGGACAAGGCAAAACAAGTCCACGATGAAGGAGATTGCCTGCATGGTTCGCCTCGAGCTAACACGAGCGATCGCGGACTGGAATCTCCTGAGAAAGGGACGATTTTGGGGCAGAGGTCGATGCCGCAGCTAACGTTGCGGCGTTGATCGCGTGCCTGTCGCTCTGGAATATTGGAAAGACGGTACTGTATTGGCGATGATGATCTTGATGAAGCTGATGATTGTTGGTGGAAGGCTGAGGAATGAGGGGAGAGAAAGACAAGTACTCGGATATCACGTGATAAGACCCTATTCCTATCTTTCCCGGACTCCGATCCATTTTCCTCTGAACCATTTCTCCTCGTCCGTCAAAACACCATCAAAGGAGTGGAGTCGCATCAAGGCCCGTCTCCTTGATCGTCTCGTTCCTTTTCTCCGGGAGCCCAACGTGATGTTAGTATTTGCGCTTCGTTAGCCCACGGATGCCTCCCTAACCGAAAGCAACGGCAAGATAGGTACAGGCATGCTCTTGCGGTTGCTGAGTACTAGCACTAGGTGATATCTCGGCAGAATTCCCATTTCCTCTTTGGGAACACGGACCACGCTCCTGATCCACGAGATGCTGAACTGCCATCTGTGAGGCCCAGTCATGGAAAACCGTTGTAGCATTCGATAGCGTGCTGTGCTTCACACATCTAGCCTGTGGTATCGACGAGGCTACTCACTGGCGTGCTCAATGACAGAACTTCAGTCCGACCAGCCTTGGGCTTGAACAAGAATGGCCTCCTTTTCTGTTGCTCTACGAGCTTGTGTATAAATCCTTCGGAATCCCTCATCTTTCCATATTCATCACACAATAGATCACGGGCATCATCTTCTCTTCAAATCTATCCCTACCTCCATCGCCATGAAGTTCTCACAATCTCTTAGCTCGGTTCTAGCCCTCTCGGGCACAACACTCGCTGCTACTCTCCCAAAGAGAGCGAACGGCACCGTCACTGACGCTGATGTCTTGAACTATGCTCTGACTCTCGAGCATCTCGAAGACAAGTTCTACCGGGACGGCCTCGCCAACTTCACCCAAAAGCAATTCGCAGATGCAGGTTTTGATGCAACATTCTACCGGAATCTCAAGGAGATCTCTTATGATGAGACGACACACGTTTCTTTCCTCACGACTGCTCTCAAAGGTATGTTTGATTCCCGAGATTCTTCATTCTCAGCATTTGCTAACTTCCCATAGCCGCTGGTGCATCGCCTGTAATGGAATGCAAATACGCCTTCGGCGTAAACTCAGTTGCCTCCTTCGTCGCTACAGCCTCAGTCCTAGAAGGAGTTGGCGTGTCAGCATATCTAGGAGCAGCGGCCTCCATCTCGACCAAAGCCTACCTCACCGCGGCCGCCTCCATCCTCACTGTCGAGAGCAGACACAATGCCTACCTTCGTGCTGCCCTCAAGCAAAGCCCCTTCGCTCAACCATTTGATGCCCCTCTCGATTTTGATGAGGTCTACACCCTTGCTTCGGCATTCATCACTTCTTGCCCACCGAACAACCCACCATTCCTGGCCAACCTACCATTGAAGGCCTTTACTGCCCTCTCCGCTTCAGGAACGGCGCCAATCAAGACTGGAAGCACCGTCACTCTTGCCCTTGCCAAAATTCCAGCCGGTTGGAATGAGAGGAAACCCCTATATGCTGCTTGGGCCGCAGTCACTGGCTCAACCTTCACCCCTGTTAAATGCCTTGGAAAGGGCATGTATGAAGTTGTTGTTCCTGCTGGCTTCCACGGACAAAGCTGTAAGATATCTCACGCTTCGCCTTTGCAATCGACTTGCTAACGTTCATGCAGATGTTGTCTTGACCACCAACGGCACTGACTCTTCTGATGGAAGCATCGTGGCTGGACCAGCCATCGTCGAGATCTTTGGCTCAAACGGTATGCCGTAAATGATGACTGACTGAGGACTTTGAAATGCTTTTATGCTACTTTATGTGTAATCAATATTCTTGTTTAATATTTAATGCATCATTCACCAATATCCGACCCCAGCAGGGTCTTCGTATGTTACAGTCATGCAATTTTGCCGGTTCATGTTACCTTCACCTCTCAATGGTAAATGCTGCCCTTTGGCTCCAAGGGTCTCATCTCAGTGCAATGTCGAAAGTTTTGGTGAAATCATTTTGTAATTTGCCACGAATCTACCTTCAGCTCGATCTCACTTCAATCTATGCGGAGAGCGATAGACCGTCGGCATGTACTCAGACGGTGTTCCTGCTATCACTAGCTCATTTGCACCTTCCCTTCCCAATCACATGTGCTGTACAACCCATCTCACTTCCCTTTCACCTTTCTCTCTCATACCAGACATCAACATCCATCAATGTACAGCCGCAGAGGTCTTTTATTTCACCATCGCACATTTACTATCGGTATCAATTTCACATCTCTTACACCCCTCAAGATGTTCGATCCCGACTCCGATTCCGAAATCCCTCTTCTGAGAGAGCCCGCGGTAGATTGCCTTGCAGGTGCCGATCTCAACGTCGGTGGTAAAGCGGCTGAAATATCTGTCACCGAAGAGGAGAGGCCGGATACTTCGAGCTCCGCCGAGATCAGCGAATCCAACGATTCAAGCCGCCCAAGTCAAACCGGTAGCGCTGTTACTGTAAGACGTTGGTCTGCGTCTGCCGCCACAGGACCTCCAATCATTCGAGACAAGTCGAGCAGAGATGGAGCAGATTCACAAGCATCCAGAGGTGTCACGTTTGAAGATTTTACCGCCAAAGACGAGTCGGCTGGTGATTCTCCTACCGCCGTGGATACTCTTACAGCTCAAGTTGGCGAGTCTGCTGGGGAGTTGGGCTCCTCCTCCATCGATCCTAGCGGAAGTGGTACTCCTCCCAGTCGGGTTACTTTCTGGGGTAGTCCCAGTTCTTCTGACTTTGAAAATGACACAGGAGATGACAGTAAGTTGAAGACCGCTGGACTGATGCTTCCTTAAAATTGAGAGATTCTATGCTAACAGGACGAACAGCACGCCTCTCAGCAAGCACTTTAGTACCATCATCAATTCAGACAGACGGAACGGCTGAGACTGCGGTGGAAGGGAGGGAAAACAGGCGTGGGACTACCGCGAATACTCGAACCACCACTTCCACTCGCAGCTGTTTCTCCGGTCTACAAAATGATCTTTGCGCTGTCGTGGAGGCAATACTCACTGTTGTGATTTTCATAATTGTTATTGTGTCTCTTTTCAGGGCTTTCAGTTTTGGTTATCATTCCAATCCATATCTCGGGAAACAACCTTACGGCACAGGGAGAGACCATCCTCGCGACTTCAAAGATGGTCATGGATGTCTCGAGAAACTCGTATGCCGCGAATCACTCGATCTATACCACAGAACAACGTCACTACCATACTGTCAAGATCGTCAGCAGTTTCTCGAGGCAATGGGTGAAGGAGAAAGATCTGGATTGGATGCTCCTTATTATCCTAAGGGTTTGGCTTCACTCCAATTGGATATTTCAGTAACGTGATACTGATGAGGCAACAGGCTGTCACTACCACTGGTACAACACGAATCGTATCTGCGAGATTCTTCATCGATTCGATGGACTTGCCATCGTTGGCGACACAAACGCGAAGGAGATCTTTGCTGGATTGACCACGTTGGTGAGGGAAGATTACTTGTGGGGTGCAAGTAGGCTTTGGGACATTCCAGATTCCATCGCCCCAGCTTGTAGTTGCGACGGACAGTTCAGTCGTCCTATATGTGAACCATACTTGGTGAGCAAGAGCATAGATGTCATTGGGCGCTGGGGCTACAAACAAAATGAGTTCGATGGCGAGTTCTGCCTCGCGTGCTTCATTAAATGGATGAGTTGGCTAATTCGTGGCTACAGTGTTCCAGACTCCGATAGAGCTCCAGCCTAACCGGCGCAGGGGCCATGGAAGATACGAATCTAGTTATCATTGTGACTGTGAGTTCATCTCCTTTGTGACGAGGAACTTGAATGATAGCTGAGCATTTATTCTAGTGACAAAGACACCGATGATTTATGAGCCAGTCAAATCGGATGCCAATGGTTGGCTGGCATCGCCACAATCGACTCTCAGGCTGATCCAACGAGCGATGCCTGGAGCTCAGCTTAAGAGGGTCCCGATCGTATTCACTCTTGACAGCTTACACCACAAGAACGTGCCGCAATGGGTCACCGAGGCGTATCTAGAGGCATGGGCTCATCAGCTTTCTCGCAGCCATCTGTGGGTCAATCCTGGAGTTGACTATGAAACTGAAAGATTGGTTCGAGAGGCCGGCGGTGAGTCTTTGGCGACTTGGAATATAACGGCGAATGCTACTCAGGTGAGAGAGGGGTGGTATGGACGGCGTGTGGGGCTTGTGCAGGCTATGATGGTGAGTTCTCTTCCCTCTTGGACATGGCGCAAATGGATTACTGACTGTGGTATAGGTGTTGAATTGGTTGGACATGTTGGAGGTTTGATGATCGTGGAAGCGTTTTGGTGGGTTGGATGAAGAGCGAGTTTGTTGCAAGTACTAGTAGTTTATGGCCTTTTCTCGGTTGGTGTGAAAAATGAGGTGGATATTTCCACTGGTTTGATCAGACTCGAAGGCGTCGTTCTCTTTTTGTATGTTTTTTGTGCAGGAGTACTATGCTAGCAAAGGCACAGACATGATTCGACTTTCTTCTCGCCAAATCGATATCGATCTGGGAGGAGAGAAGGGGAATGCCCGTAATGGCCAGGAATTCATCAATATCCATGTCGAAAAGGAGATGTCCCGAGGGAAAGATGCCTCGAAATGCCTGAGGGAAAGATGCCTTGAGATGCCTGAGGGAAAGATGCCTTGAGATGCCTGAGGCAAGAAAATTCAGAGAAGCGATCGGAACTGAAACGAAACGAAACGAAGGAATGATCACGTGAAGTCGTGCCCCACTCTCTCGACGCGTTCCTTCCAATTCAAAACAAATGAACGCGGATCTAGTCACGAGGCGTCTCACCACATACCCGACTCCCGTCACTCCCCTCCCACATTCCTTCCATTCACCAACCACAACCATTGGCTCACAATCGATTGAGGCCACACCACAGCCTTGTTCGCCTCGCGCCGTCGCGCATCCAGAGTTTCACTTTCTCAGCTTCCACTATGACCGCGGCACCGCATTTCTACGATAGATTCCGCGCAAAGGTCGTCCAAGTCAGAAATGAAGAGACTGAGGGCGCGCACTTTGTCGGCGCAGGCCTCTACGCGAGCGACAAGTATAGCGCTGAGAGCTTAGACGGAATCGAAAGCGGCGACTTCTTGTGGATCAAATGCAGAGGGGTAAGCCCAGATTTGTCAGATGCTGTCAAGTCTGAACTCTTACTGATTGACACAGAAAACAAAATGGTCCCAACTGAAGAAAGTTCTTCAAGCCGCGAACCACTACGATGAGAATCGACATGATTTGCCGGCCGAAAATGCTCGGTGGACGGCCAATGGTCGCACCTATGAAGACAGCACGACTGCCGCAGAGATGAATACCTATAACGATGGTATTATCGTCTTTCAGTTTGACAATTCGCAGTCCATGACCCCTACCAGCGGCTCCTCGATTCAAAAAATACCCAGTACCAAGACGGCCAATCCGTCCAGTCCGAGACGACCCCCACCTTCACCCTATGCTACGCCTGCTCGTTCCACTCAAGAAATACTGGCGCAATCACAAGCACGAGGACGAGAACGGAGCACTAGCTCGCGTGGCACACCATCAGCCAATGGCATGTCTCAATCGCAGTACAACGCTAGAGCTGCTATTACTGACAAGATTCTACGGTTGGAGAGCAAGCGGAAAGCTTTCGAAAAGGCACAAGAGGTAGCCAAATCGGGCTCGCAAAGTATTACTGCCGTTGTCAAGCCTGAATTTTCCACGCCAAAGGCTAGTCCTGTGGCTTTCGAAAAGGCACAAGAGATGGCCAAATCGGGTTCGCAAAGTACTACTGCCATTGTCAAGCCTGAATTTTCCACGCCAAAGGCTGGTCCTGTAGCTTTCGAGCAAGCAAACCCAAGATCTCCGTCTCCCGTTCCCGATCGTCCAGTGACCGAGTTTTTCGAGTCCCAGAATGAAGAAGTCGGGCCGCCCGTCGCGTTTCAAGGCAAGAATCTTATTCAGCAGGTGGTTAACAGTGACTCGCTAGAGCTTCTAGAGGATGCCGTTCAGATTGGGGGACACATCCTTGACTCTATGCAACACGAGCTCGATGGTTCAGCCAGTAAAGATGCTACGCATTGGTTGGCTCAAATAGCAAAACTCAAACAGCAGATGACCCGCACCCGAACTGTGGTGGGTGTTGTCGGTAATACTGGCGCAGGCAAGTCAAGGTAAGAACACTATTATCTTTACTTCGAATCAGTGCTAACGTTGACAGTGTCATCAATGCCTTGCTAGATGAAGAACGTGTTGTGCCAACTTCGTGTATGCGCGCTTGTACCGCGGTGATAACTGAAATCTCCTGGAACGAGAGTACCAATCCGTGGGAGAAATATCGTGCCGAGATTGAGTTCATCAGCCGAGAGTCTTGGGAGAAGGAGCTCGAGGCATTGGTTTCTGACATGACCGACGGCAATGGTCAGCCACTTAAAGAGGCCTCCATGACCTCAGATAGTGAGGCTGGAGTAGCGCTGGCAAAGATGAAGGCAGTGTATCCTCAGGCGACCAAAGAGGAATTTGCTACCAGATCAGCCAGCTGGTTTGCTGCTCATGGACCCGTCAAGAAAGTTCTGGGAACAACAAGACGTATCAAGGACAATGATGCAGCATCTTTCTATAGGCAACTACAGGCCTACGTGGACTCGGTCGAAGAAAAGGAGAGGGAAAATGTCTCGCCGAGCAAAAGAGAGAAGAAGAAGATGGAGTTCTGGCCTTTGGTAAAGGTAGTCCGGGTCTACACTCGTTCTGACGCACTTTCCACTGGCGCTGTCTTAGTCGATCTACCCGGTGTACAGGACTCCAACGCTGCACGTGCTGCAGTTGCTGCGTCTTATCTGAAGCAGTGTACTGGCTTATGGATTGTCGCCCCTATCACTAGAGCCGTCAACGACAAAGCTGCGAAAAAACTGATGGGTGACCAGTTTAAGCGACAGATGAAATTCGATGGCATGGTCTCGAATTTGACCTTTATTTGCTCCAAGACAGATGACATCTCTATAACTGAGGCAGCCGGATCGCTCGGACTGGAGCATCGAATTCAAGCGGCCTCGGAGAAGAAAGACCATTTGGTGAGTGAAAAAGAACAGCTCCTCAAGGATGTTAGCAGCTACCAGGCGAAAGTTGAAGCTCTCCAAGATTCTCAAAGCGAGTTGGACGAGAAGATCGAGTTATGGGAAGGCCTTATTGAGGATCTGGAAGATGGAAAGCAAGTGTTGGCGCCTCATGAAAAGAAGAAGAAGAAGAAACAGACAAGAAACAAGCGTAAGCGTAAGCCTGGGCCGTCCAAATCCCGAAAGCGTGTCAGTCACGATGACTCTGATGACGATTTCATCGATGATGACGACGAAATCACCGAATCAGAAAGCGAGGACGAGTCCGTCTTTGAGAGTGACAAAGAAGATGGTGACGAAGAAGGCTTCGGCGAGCCCCTCACAGCCGAGAAAGTGCAGTCTAAGCTCGAGGAGTTCAAAGCTGCGAAGAAACAAGCACGGGAAGACGTCAAATCGATCAGAGCCCAGATGATAGAGTCAAGAAAAAAAGTCCGACAAATCAGAGAGGATATCGCCGCATTAGACTCCGAAATGAGCGCGGTCTGCATTGCCGGACGAAATGATTACTCCAAGGGCCTTATTCAAGAAGACTACGCTGCAGGCATCAAGGATCTCGATGAGGAAGCTGCGGAAGAACAGGACGAGGAGGGGTACGATCCTGATGTACAGCTCCGCAACTATGAAGAGCTTGCTCGGTCTTTGCCAGTCTTCTGCGTCAGTAGCAGAGCATATCAGAAGTTAAGCGGGCGACTGAAGAAAGATTCTGCCACCCCAGGATTTACGTCAATAGAGGAGACTGGTATGGTTCAGCTCAAGGCACATTGTAAGAAATTGACTGAGACCGGGCGCTTAAACCACTGCAAGGTATTCCTCAACGGCTTAAGCTCCCTTTTGCTCTCTCTCAATCTTTGGGGCTCAAACGATGGTACAGGTAAGAATATGAGCAAGGAGGAAAAGGCCAGGGAAAACGGCATCGTTAAGAAGCTGCTCATGAATCTTGAAGATGCGATGGATAAGACGACAAAATTGTGCACAGACCGAGTTAAGGAGGCTTTGGTAAAAAACATTCAGGCACAATACGCCAACGCCCACGCAGAGGCCCAAAGGGTTGCGCTTCCAACTGCGGACGGCTGGGGCGCACCTCGTAGTGACGGTGGTCTTCATTATGGGACCTACAAGGCCATATGCCGGCGCGATGGAGGCCCGTATCGAGAGCACGACTTCAACAAAGCACTAACCGAGCCATTGCAAAAAGTTCTTGCTAGTGGATGGGAGAAGTGTTTCCAGCGCTGCATTCCAGTGGAGACTGGAGCACTAGCCAGGGACATGAAGGTGACCATCCAGAAGGCTCATCAAGCGATCGTTAAGCGCGCCACCGAACGACAAGGCTTGGGTATCGTGGGGGCCGATCTGCTCGCACAGAAGCTTGAAACCTGGGTCCAGCTGTTTGTAGATCTGGCAGCCAAAATGAACACCTCCATTATGGAGAAGCAAAGAGACGCGAATCGAGAGTTGGCGCCGGTCATTGCTTTTGCAATGCAGCATGCATACACGCTTTGTACGAATGAATCAGGTATGTACATGACCTTGCATCAGACCGAACAGAACACTTACTCCCTACAGGTGTAGGATCTTACAAGCGCATGAAGGCACACATGACCACGCATGTCGAAAGCATGGTGAAAAAAATGTATCCGGCCGCCACTGCCACTGTATGGAAACATCTTGAGGCTATGTTCAAGGTAGTCTCAGAGGAGCTTGAAGAAGAGAAAGACGCCATCTACAACTCCATGTATCAAGATTACATGAACGTTTTGTGTGGAACACACATCGACGAGATGATGCCGAAGTGGGAGCGCACAATGCGAGCATCTATTGCCGAAGAGGTGGCAAAGACAGATATCTTGTTCAAGAGACTCTTGGATGGAGAAAGCCGAGATGCGATTTTGGGTAAGACCAAAGATGACGAGGCGACCGAAGAGGTCAGGGAAGATGGAGAGGGCATTGCAGGCGAGGCGATGGCTGTGGCCGAGGAAGAGCAACGTGCGGAAGCGTCTGTCAAAGCGGAGAGTCCATACGACTCTGTTACGGCTGATGTGCCGATGACGAATAACGACAACGATAGCAGTGGCGACTATAAGCCGGAGGCTGATGGGTCCAAAGACACGTCAAACGGCGACGCCATGGACGTCGATGAATGAGAGCCGATGTGGTTCCTGCCTTGACGATGTCAGTGTCAACCATCCAACATGATTGTCCCCCTTTCCCTTGCGCGACTCCCTCTACTTTTCTGCTTTTGGCGTTGGTGGAACAACTGCAATACCCAGTTATTTAGTACGTGCTTTACCATGTTATCCAAAGGGCGGTTTGTCTGCAGGATCTGGCGCCTTCGGAGGCGCGAATGGAGGATCGAGACAGGACGCGACAGGACGCGGCAGGATTGGGAAAATGGATAGGCGAGTGGAATGGTGTGTCAAGAAGATAGTGAGGTGGTGTACTCGTTATGTATGATGGGTCCTCTGAGATGGAGGTGTATTGACTCCACTGGGAACTTGAAGGAGTTGTATTGACTCGACTGGGAACTTGAAGGAGTTGATAGTCAGATGATCGTTTAATGTATTTGATCGCAGATGACTAAGTATCAAATGCCGGGGCAACCACATAGTCAGTCTCGATGCAGGTGGGACCGGGTCCTCTGATGACCAATCAGTTCGGGCATGTCGGGTCCAGTCGGGTGTAGAGTGTAAATCTGCCAATCCGCCAACTCAACCCAAACTCCAACACCTCAGCGACATCCATATGCTCCTCCACCAACCAAACACACTCAACAGACCCGACAGTGCCATCACCGCCACGCAGCCGCTCGAGTGAGACCAGACTTGCATCATAGGAAGGGCTGTTCTCACACGCAAATCAGCGACGGATTGCTGCCTTCCTACCATGGCAGCTGGCCTCTTGGATCATTGGGAACGCGACAGATGCAGTCCCCAGAAACAAAGCGGTTCGCCATGTGCAGGTACCAAACCCGATGGTCAAACGCGTCTAGGAATACTTCTTGCAAGACTTTCCGACCTCGACAGTCGACGCGTTATTTCACTTTCTAGTGCATCATTGCGCCCAAACTGCGCTACACTTGCTGATCGTCCACACCTGGGGAAACACGTGGTCTTGGCCAGAAGCACAGAATATCGACATGTTGCAAGTCCGTGGAGCAGCCCGAGATTCGTCATCCAGCCTTTTCTGTCGTGATCATCTGATTGGTCCTTGGTTCATCCTGGCATACACAATTGAGGTATTGCCAAGTTGGAACGAACAGTCTAGTGGAAGCTTAATTCTCTTAATTTGATTTCAAAGACCACAGGATGTCCCATAGCCGCACCTTCATTTGTACTACTGCGTCCACCGTTCATCACCATCACTGGCAAAGTCTCGACCTCTTCAACACCGTGCCGATGCCGAATCCAGCAGCAAGGGCCGCACCATTGTCTTGGTGCCTTGTGCGGGCTGATCCACAATCATACTAGTAGCCGTGGTCACGTAAACGCCACATCAATCTTTCGTACTATTGAAGTCGAATTGCCTTTTTTCAGTTTCAGTGAAAAGGAATGTCTGAGATGCAGATTCGATGCCAAAAAGGTGGTGCTGTCATAACAAGCGGGCTGTTCCCAGCATATCTCACAATCTGTTCTAACTCATTTTTTGCAGCCTCCTGCGACGATTATCGTGTACGTGTGCATTGCCCCGGATTTGCTATGAAAACCCGGAAATACTAAACTCGGTGTCCTAAGGTTGAGGCTAGTACGTACGATTAAAGAACGCGATCTGAAAGAGAGCGAATACAAACTTCATCATGAAGTACGTGCTTTCGGTGGCTTCGCGTGCAATATCTCCGCCAAAATCCAACAGATGGCTAATTGACCGTCATATGGATCTAAAAGATTTGACGCTTTGAGCGTCTCAAAGCGATACCTCCCGAATTGTAACTCCTCATAGGTCGACGTGTTGCCTCTCGCTTTGGATTACCTCGCTTTGGATTACCTCGCTTTGGATTACCTCGCTTTGGATTACCTCGCTTTGGATTACCTCGCTTTGTAGGTTGGCTCGCTCCCCTTTAAATTCCTGAACACGGCCGTGTTCCTAAAATTATTTCGCTCATGATAATCAGCCCAGAACGCTATTCCTAACTCCCACTGTCAATCACCATGTCGCATTGTGAGGCTGCTCAGAGAAGTCTGGACGACTCCAAATATATTCTACGGCCACGACAAGCTTCTCATACCCCTCTGTCTATTGATGGAGTGTACACCCTTCCAGGCCTTTTCAGATGGCAAGCTTCACGCCGCAGAAATGCAACTCTGTTTTCCTTTCGAGAAAAGCCTGAAGCGGACCTAAGAAAGATTTCCTACGGAGATGCACTCGATGCCACGACCAAGCTCGCACGGGGACTTCGTGGACTTTTTCCTGGTAGCAAGGCACAAACACCCACGGTGGGCATCTGGTTTGAGAGATCAACAGAACTCCATTTCGCTGTTCTAGCAACCACAATTTCTGGCGCTACCTGGTTACCGTTCGACCCAGAAGCTCCCTACTCCCGTGTTGATGCTTGCTTGTCAGATAGCAAAGCTTGTATTCTGCTATGTGATGCTTCACATTACAAGGCCGCAGTCAAAGCGACCTCTGGCGTACCAGGATGTCGTCTCATAACATTCGACGAGCTGAATCGTCTATCCCAAAGCCAAAGCCACACAAACCAGGACATACCAGGACCCGATCCACTAGGAACCGCCTATCTAATCTACACCTCAGGCAGCACTGGAACTCCGAAAGGTATCGAGATTTCCCATCATGCGGCGCTTACTTTCAGCTTGAGTGAGCGTTCGATATTGGAGACCGGTCCGGAAGATATTGTTTGGCAAGGATTTCTTCCCTGTTTTGATATGTGGATCGAAGAAGTGTACGTACAGACCTCTCTTGTCGCACTGAATTATGCTAACTGTATGGTTACAGGTGGGTGAGCATAGCTGGAGGTGCTCATCTTGCCATTGGCAGTCGTGCTGATTATGAAAACATCCCTGGAATGGGCGGGGCGTCTGGTGTGTGGGCACAGCGTGGCGTCACGATTGTCAATGCCGTACCGACCCTGATTAACCTCATGACATCCAACGACGATGAGTCCCCTCTACCGCCAACCTTGCGACTACTCAATCTGGGTGGAGAGTCTTTGCCCGCGTCGCTCGTCAAGCGACTATGGCATTCGAATTTACGCATTCTGAACACCTATGGTCCTTCAGAGACGACTGTCACAGCTACGTTCAAAGAAATGTTTCCAGGGGACGAAGTGACGGTTGGAAGACCACTTCCCATGTACCATGCTCTGTTAATGTCCATCAACGAAGACGGAGCGACAGCACCGCCTTCACTGCTCGAGCTTCAAGAAGGCGCTGAAGGCGAACTGGCTATTGGTGGTCCCTGCCTAGGAAATGGATACGTTGGTCGACCCAAATTGACGGCGGAGAAATTTATAAGACACCCTTTACCAACGAATGACGAGGAGCGCTTGTACAGAACAGGAGACAGAGTACGATTGAATTGTCACTTGGATCTCATTTTCCTCGGACGTATTGATTCCCAAGTGAAGCACCGAGGTTTCAGAATCGAGTTGGGCGAAATCGAGGCTTCTCTCAACGGCCACCTCGATGTTCAAGTGGCGGCTGTCATTCTTTCGAAAGCGACCGACGCCCTGGAAGCCTACATCGTTGCGAAAGATGGGGTGGCCATGAAAGGCAAGGATTTATACGTCAACCTCCAACGTCTTCCAGCATACATGCATCCCGAAGCTTACCACTTTATTACTGCTGAAGAGATGCCCCGGCTACCCAGCGGAAAGGTCAATCTCAAAGCCCTTCAAGACGTGTCGGCTTCTTTGGCAGCAAAAGCGCAGGCGGAATTCAGCGAGAAGAGGAAAGAATCAACCAGCACTCTTTTCGACAACTCGGACATGGGCATGCTACTCAGAAGCATGAGAGATGTTTTTCCACAGAATCCCGACATCACTCCCACAAGCGACTTCTTTGACGAATTAGGCGGGCACAGTCTAGCTGCTGCGACATTGGTTTCGAAATTGCGCAAGGAGAGCCCTAAGGATTCGGCCTTGAAGAATATTGCATTAAAAGACGTCTACACCCTTCGTACAGCTGAAAACATCATCGAGACTCTCGGCGGATCGAAATTCGATAGCGGCAGCTCGGATGAAAGTTTCTCAAAAGAGGCGGCACCTGTGGACCATTGGCCGGTATCTCGTGTTGCATTTGCGCTCTGCGGTCTTGCTCAGATTCCGCCAATCCTCTTCTTCTTCTTTATCGAAGGCGTCGCGATCTTGGGACCGTACTTACTTTTCTGCTTTGCGCTACAACATGGAGGTGTTGGGCTCGCCATTTTGGTGACCTATTTCTCTTTCGTGTTTGTGCCCGTTACAAAGTTCATCATCGGCGTTGCTGGGAAATGGCTTGCACTGGGTCGCGCGAGGCCTGGCGAGTATCCGCTTTATGGGCTTTATTACTACCGATGGTGGTTGGCAGAACGATTCGTCGAGCTCATCGAGCCAACCGTTTTCTCCGGGACAGCCCTTGCGCCAGCGGTGATGCGAGCTCTTGGAGCAGAGGTTGGCGCATTCTGCCATATCGAGGACCCTCTGATTGGGGCAGGCTTCGATCTCGTCAGCATCGGCGATGATGTTGTCCTAGGTCGAGAATCTGTCCTTTCCACAAGCTGGGTTGAACGCGGTCGTTTGATATTAGCTCCAATTCGACTCGAGTCGTCAAGCAGTGTTGGATCGCAATGTGTCCTCGAGGGTGGCTGTACCCTCAGCGAAGGAGCAGAGATAGGGCACATGACGATGGTACCTTCTGGAGTCGTTATTCCTTCTGGAGAACGATGGACTGGATCTCCGGCACAATTCAGTAATCGTCCGGAAGATGTTGGACATATGCGCGCGTCACGGCCTGGGTTCGCACGCACCGCAATTTTCGCTATGGCAACATCTCTCACATCGATATTTGTGTTGCCGTTGATGTACTTCGTTCCGCAGATACCTAGGTAAGTCTTCGTCCTAAAGCTTTTACAAATCCAGTCATGTCTAACTTATCACAGTATCTTGCTGTTCGACTACGTCAACATCCAAGGCCTCGATATATGGTCCCAAACAGCTGTCGTTTCCATACCTGCTACATTTATCTACTTCTTACTCGTCCTCCTCGAGCTACTCGCTTTCAAATGGGTCGTCCTTGGGAAAGTGCGCGAGTGCTCATACCGCACAACGTCCGTCTACCACTACCGCAAATGGTTCGTGGACCGCCTCATGGACATGTCCTTGGTCATCCTGCAGCCTGTCTATGCCACTCTATACGTTGTTCCGTTCCTACGGTCTCTGGGTGTCAAAATCGGACACAGTGCTGAGGTGTCGAATGCGCGGGGAATCAACTTCGAGCTGACAGATATTGGTGACGAGTCTTTCGTTGCAGATGGTGTCTACATTAGTGATAGTAGCATTCGTGCGAACACTATCACCTTGTTGAAGACGACTTTCGAACCTCGGGCTTTTGCGGGAAACCAGTCACTGTTATTGCCAGGCACAACGCTACCGTCCAACAGCCTTGTTGGTGTCCTTTCGATCTCGCCGGACGTGCCATTGAAGGAAGGTCAGAGCTGCTTCGGAAGCCCTGCAGTTATGATGCCGGTAAGACAAGCTCCTAAGCAAACCCATCCAGATCATCTGCTATGGGCCCCGCGTTGGAATCAAATCGCTCTGCGCGCTCTAATCGAGGGTCTGCGCATCTTCCTCCCACGCTTCATCATGATCTTAGGAATCGGTTTCGGCACACAACTCTTCGAACTCGGTAGCTCCACGATAGGGGGTTATATCGTCTTCCTAATCCCCCTTATCTACTTTCTCCGTAAGTAAAAAAAAAACCCACATGCTCATACAAACTCAAAGCTAACACATCAAAGTCTTCGCCGTCCCCGCCCTCGTCTTCACAGCAGCAGTAAAATGGATCTTAATAGGCCGCTACACAGCCACAGAATGGCCCCTCTGGTCCTCGGCCGTCTGGCGCTCTGAATTCATAACCTCGTGCTACGAAACCCTTTGCGTCCCCCTCCTCACAAAAATGCTCTGCGGAACCCCCTTTCTCGCCTGGACATTCCGTCTCTTCGGCACCCAGGTTGGCGCACGAGCAACCCTCCTCACAACCGACATCACAGAACACGACGTCGTCAGCATCGGTAACGAAGCCGTCCTGAACCGCAGCGCGAGTCCGCAAACCCATTTGTTTGAGGATAGGGTTATGAAGATTGGACGGATTGAGATTGGGGATGGGGCGGTTATGAAGACGTATAGTCATGCGTTGCCGCACAGTTCGGTTGGTGGTAAGGGCATGTTGGGGAGTTTGAGTTTGTTGATGAAGGGGGAGGTTGTTCCTGCTGGAGAGAAGTGGGAGGGAAGCCCGATGGCTTTTGCGAGGTGGGCTACCTAACAGTAATGAGGGGTTATGCGGCTCTTTGTGACGGGCTGAAAGTTGGGAGGATCGTATTGAGTTTTTGAGGTCCACGCGATGCTCGAGAAACCATTGAAATCACATAAATCGGTCAAACATTGAACGGGTGGGTCCCACTTGGTGGTGAGAGCGAAGACTTAGGAATTGACGGTATGTACTATAGTCGCGGTGAGCGTTGTAGCTAGAGTACCTTTTCCTGCCCACATTCGGAGCTCTTTGCAAAGTGAAGGCCACAGTTGGAGTAGCGATCGACATGTTGTAGTGGTTTACTGGATTTTGCAAGGGACCGCTGAATCTTGCCAATATATGGTCTAAATTGGCAGGGCAAGAGACCTTAAGTGAGGGGAATGAGATCGACTGATCCTTTCGATAAGAAGGAACCTCATACATTTTCATGCAACCAAAGCAAATGGGAAGGCTGCAAGTCGTTGTGGCTTGCAGTCGGACGAACAAGGCGTACAAACCAACCAATAACATTGGCCAAGAAAAAGCAGGCTTCTCATCTGAGTTCTTCTTAGCAGCCATGACCTCGTCGATCTGGATTATTGAATCGCGGGTCCAGCCGGCTCCCAGAGCCTCATGACGAAAGGGTTTGCGGATGCTCTCGGTCTCCCGACTGCAAGTGAGCCTCTGAAAGTCCTTTAGAATTTGGATTTGGACCATATGTCTTTGGAATTGGAAATAGATAGAGTTGGAGATGTTGTTGGTATTGGATTGTGCTCTTTGAATATGCTCTTCTAGTGGCTGTTCAAAGTGAAGAATAAAGAATCTTTCCGAACGCTTACGGAATATCAAGGTGGCAAATGGACTAGAGTCGACCGTTGTATATAGCAAAATTCCGCTTGAAATCCTTCGCTATACTAGAAGAAACTTACGATGAGTTGAAAAAGGCCTTCTTCTACATACTGCCAACTCTCGCGGTCTGGCCGCAACCCAAGAAGAAATACGAAGAGTAGCTAGAGTCGTTCAAGTATCGATAGCAAAAACGGGTGACCAAACTGAATATTTTGCGTTCTAGGAACCTATAAGCTACCAGTTTATCATTTATAAAAGGTTTCGAGATATATACTCGAGGAAGATTAGCTCTTGCGGCGAAATATTTACCTAGCTTATAATATCTAGTATTTTTTTCAATCTTCTTCTCTTTGCTTTAAAAGACGTAGATATCTCCTATTTTCGATTAAGCGTATATCAAAGGGGTAAACTAGGCAGGGTTTTAGCCGGGCAGGGCATATTACTAGTAGATAAAGTATCTATAATTTAGTTATCTCTATATCCTCTAATAGATAATTTATCCGTACTAAAGGATACTAAAGTTTATTTTCTTATAATAAAACTTAGAAAAAGAATATTATAGTAGAGGTAAAGAAAGAGAAGTAAGAAAATACTTCTAATTCTAGATATAATATAGAGACTCAAGCTAGTTAAAAAGAGTAGATTAGTAATAAGTTAACTTCTCCTCTTCTTATCTTCTACTAAATAAATCTAACTATCCTATCTTATCTTCTTTAATCTCTTAGACTATTATATATATTAGTAGCTACTTATCCTATATTAAGATATCTAGAAGCTCTTTTTATATTAATAATAAGTATAAAAGTCTTTTTACTTAGAGTAGAGAGGGTTAATATTCTTTTACTACGGTTATTATATATTAAGGGTCTATCTAGTTAATAAATATATAGTATAGATCTAGATACTCCTACGCATAGACTAGAACTCTATAAAATATTAAGTTTCTATAAAAAAAAATGTTATAATCTAGAAATATATTAAAAGGCTAAGCTACTTAGTAAAGTAGAATTAAGCGCTAAGTAGTAAGCTCTAAAAATATTTTATTAGTTTTAAATAGATTGAATAGTTAAGAAAGTACTTGTAAGCAAAAGAACTAGACGCGGTCCTACTATCAAGAGCGTATCAAGGGGCGTATCAGTATCAAGTATCAGCATCACCGTGACACAGAACCCCGGGGGTGCCCGCCCCCACCACAAAAAAAAAATAAACAGAAACACGGAGCCAACTCCGAGATCTCGTTTCACGTCCGTGTCCGATCGCGTGTCACCTTAATCCAAACATCCACTGACCAATTATTTCACCCGTCCTCCTCCTCAACCCAAATTCATCTCCTATCTCCCATCTCCTCCAGCAGAACACTATAACTCAATCATCACTTTCCCAAACCAAGTCTCTAACTTCTCTTATTCCCAAAGCCCAATCTTACCGTATGCTGAACAATCATACAACCCAGTGGTATATACAATACTCAACTACTATCCAATAATAACCACCACAAGCCCCATATTTTACAATGGCGTATCCTAAGACCGAGACGATCCCACGTGGCCAATTCCCATCTCAGGTCAAACCACTCGGTATCCCGCACTTACCACCCTTTGACGTGGGAGAATCCAAAACACGCTTCAATGTTCTCATCCAGCGTCTGCTAGCTGGAAAACGTATACTACGTCACAGCCGTATACCATCGAGCCAGTTTGGCCCAAAAATAAATAACGTACAATCGAAAATCGAAAATCGAGGTGCGAAATCAGGATTTGGCAAAGGCAATAGAGGAACAATAGGAAATGGAAATGAAATCATAAAATATTAGGGCAACGGATTGAAAAACTCCCATGGGACAGATCAAAAGTTGTGTAAGGGGTTGCAAAATCTTGGATAGGGAAGTTGATCTTGGCCAGTATACTATTCATACCCGGGAAAATTCGAGGAGGTATGAGGTGTCGGATGTGGGTCTTTGTGCAGGAAGCCGGCAGTTTCAGCGTAGAACAAAATCTTGATACAATACAACCTTAAACTATCTGGGAGTAGGGAGATGACTGATCGATCAAAAGGTACGGCTGGGCTGTGTAACGTCCTGCGGCATAGTGGTCTTTGACTGTTTGGTGGTCGATCTACCGGTCACCGGTGCAGCGCACGGGTTTCTTCGATCGATCGATTTTTGAATGCGGACAACGCTCTTAATCTCCTATCCCTGTCCATGTAAAGTACTGTGTATATCTATCAGTGTAGTTCGCGGATCACTTTAGGGTGTTCTTGATGATAGCTTGTCCCGCATCGATAATATAATATGCCAGCGGGTCCTCCGAGATGGTGAGTATTTTCAGTTCGGAATAATCCGTTCCAAGGATCATGTGTCTTTCATAGATGAGAACAGCCACTTTTGGCATGTCATATCAGAATCCAATGTTGGAAATATAACAGGATTGTAAACTTTGAAACACGAAGATGATCAGCCCAGTAGCTAAGATTCGAACATTGCGGTTGGTGGGTTCGTTTGGCCGAGGAACTTGACGAGTTCCACTTCGGAATCGTAATGAGGGGATCTAGGCGGCAGAGAGAGTGCATTACGAGAAAGTTGTTGCCATGTATTGCAGCCGCACGAGGGATTGTAATTATTGGCATTTCAAAGATGAGTAGTAGGCGGAGCTCATCTTCAGATCAGTGGAGTGTCCGCTTGGAAAAGAGGCTGCCGAGGCTCATACCTAAATAGGACAAGACCACCCAGCGATCATCTCGCTTGGTCTGAGTGGCTTCAAGCTTTGTGGGTAGGTTTTCATCTTCGGCAGGAAGAATGCTTGGCAAAAAGAGTTCGTTGGCCTCAAGGTTCCTTATTTGATCTGCGCACCTCGAAATCAGCCTCGAAGAACTGTTTAACGCCTACTTTTGATAAAGTGTCATATTTTCGTCTGGAGCAACACTTGCTCCAGGTAGCTTGATTGGTATCATTGCGCCGTGATCTGCTCATCATTACTTCTCCTGCACATTCTTCCTGTTCACATCTTTGCTCTCAGTGATCTCCGTAGACAACAAGAACCTGCTCTCCATGGCAGCCTCAATGCGGAACAGTAGTGCTCCTTGCAATCGCCAGCGAAAAGGCCGGCCAACACAGTCAAAGGTTGAACCACAATGCCATGTTTGTGCCCATTTTGTCCGCTCGCTCGCAAAATTTCTGTGCTCCATAAACGCCAATGCTTAACCAAAAACAATTTTTTTGGCAGTCATATCGTAGACAGATCGTTTCGTCGTGAATAGATATACATAAACCATCATAAAGGCAAACCCTTAATTGGGTAATAAAGCGAACGGAAGACGGGAATTGTTGTATGTTATAGATCAGGTTGTTTATAAGATCCCCACAATGAATCACCCGTTCTTCATCATGCCGCCGCGCTGCCTCATTGCGTTATTGGCAGCGATGAGCTGCTCCAGGTAGTTGGCTGCTTCTGTAAGTACCATGCTTCTACTGAGGCCTCCAGAACGCAATTCAGGAACCAGGACGTGCAATTCGTCAAAGCCTTGTTTGATCAAGTTTCTTCGTTTTTGCTCCGATTGTATATGATTGCTACGTTTTTGTTCCTCGGTCAAATTTTCGCGGGGAGCTTTATTGGAATTAGAAATGGAAGATTGACGTCGTTTCCGCCCAGTATCTACCGATGACACGCGTTGTAATCGGGGATTGGTAGAAACGCGTCCGGGCCTGTGATTTGATTTCACGCCGTATTCGTCTTCCGTAGAATCACGCCGTCTTTTCCGGGGCCGTGACTCATAGTCTTCATTGTCGGAATCCTCTTGTTCCTGGTCATGCTGGTGAACGTTGCTCCGTTTCAGAGAGGATATTTTCTGGTCCGGCGTAGGCGCCCGAGTATTGTTGTTACTGCGGTTGATGGGTCTCAGCATCAAAAGCTCTGACGTCAGACGGTCTGTGATGACTTCTTCGCGCTCGTTTTCCGACGATGGCACAAACCCGTTTGCGCCAAAATGACTGTCGGACCCAAAGCGGTATAACCTCGTGTCCTTAGGCTTGTCTGTTCGAGCTGGCGCAGTGTGTGAGCCTGGCAGGCTTACATCCTGAATTGTTGCTACAGGTTCTAATGCTGAAGGGTGGTGCTGGTAGCCAAATTGTTGTTTCGGAGCCGCGACTGCTGATAGATCCGAGTAAAAGTGTGCGGAGGTTGAGGGAGGGAGTGCCTCGGTGGTATGCATCAATTCCACGGACGCCATCGTCGATGGCGCAGAGACCAGCGAAGGCGTCTGTTGAGGCATATGATGGTGACCGTTGTGGTGGTTGTGGTTGTGGTGGTGGATGTTCATGGAAGTATCGCTCAACATGGAAGAAGCGTTCAGTAGGTGGTGGTGATGTGATGAGTCTTGTAGAAGATCAGGTTCGTGGTAGGCTGAGAAATCGAAGTTTGTATTGGAAGGCATGCCATTGTACATCTGAGGTGACGGAGAAGGACCCTGTTTTGTAGTCGCAGCTGCGCCCATAAAAGTAGGTGGCGGATCGTTCATGAGCCAGTTGAAGGATGATAGATCTGTTCCATGCGCATGATCATGTCCATTCCCATTGTGGTGGCTATAACCCGAGCCCGACATGTCCGGTTGCGACTGAGTGAGGAAGAAGTTGTTGATGAAGTCATCTTCGGTGTTGTTGAGGAGAGCTTGTCCTGAGGAGTACATTTCTGGATGTTCTGAGGTGCCGTCTTGAGCGTAGACGAAGGCTTCTGGGATGTCTGTATTATTAGCATCGAGTCTGTCAAGCTCCATGCAGGGCGCACTCACAACCGAAGGGAGCTGTTGGCTGACTGTGTGGAGTAGGATTCATGGCTCCGAGCAGGCTCCAAGCAGAGGCGAAGGAGAGCGGGGGGTATGGGCGAATGAGAATGGCGGTGGTCGTGGTGGTGATGGGTATTCTCAAGGCGGCGAGGATTCATGATCTAGCATGGCTCTGCTGCAATGCGCAAAACGAGGTTGGAGGACGACGTGGGCTGTGCGGGCGGGGATGTGTTTGTTTGGGGAGGTGTCTGTGGCTAGTCGTGGTCTTGGATGTCGCGTTGGGGAAGTTGAAGTGGAAGAGTTGTCGGGTGGTGGTATGGGAAGCGGGCACCGGGTGGAGTATCTACTAAGTAGGCGTTTGTCTGGATGCGGAGCGAATGCGTAACAGCGGGTTTCGAGGAAGTTGAGGGGAATGTTTAGGGCGGGCAGACTGTCAGGAATCCTGAATAATTAAAGTAATGGGGATTTGAGTCTATGGATTCGATCATCCCAACGGAAATGCTCAGACAAGCAGGACATGTTGTTGAAGCTGGAGCTCAGATACTGGCATGTGAAAGAGGAATACGGATGATTATTGCACGTATGGCGGCTGGGAGCTACGAGTACGGATACGGAGTCCAGCCCCCAATGTTTACTTGCCCAGCTGTAGGTACCTAGGTAGGTAGCCAGTATACCCGCAAGGTATCCAGTATACCCGCAAGGTATCAACCGATCGGACTTGTCCCCGAAGTCTCTGCTAATAATATCCACTGCTAATAAGGTACTAGTGGTGGTATAATAGGTCAGATAAATACTGTACACCGTAGTAGGTAGTGCCCACCTGCAGTCCTAGTTCTAAGGTAGCAGCAGGTCCTCCCACTACGGATACAGTACTCCTGCGCATCCCTCGCCATTGTCAGAAGGGGATCCCTCCTGTGGTATTCCTTCATCAGGCTAGGCCTTCCTGACCACCGCCCCCAGCACGGTGCACCAACATGCTTCACCTATATTCCCAGTCTCTGCTCTCCCAAACCCAAACATCGTCTTTCACCTCGTCTTGGCACACGCCCGCTCAGTGCTCACCACCACTCCCTCACCCTCGCCCTCACCCTCACCCACACCCTCCCCCTCCCCCTCATACAGGTAGGTCACGGTACTCTCTCACACGACTCATTGACCGGCCATGGCCTGACATTGATATCTGGTGAGCCTCCAGCCTTCATACTCGTACTTGCGATGCATTATTGCCCCTGATCTTGGTATGATACAATACTGTCCGCTGCACTTTGCAACCACAGACCTCAAGTTCCACCTCCCCCCAGGACCCCATACTTGCTTTCTCAATTCGCACTCGCAACACTCCTTGCTGCCATTCTTCTCTTCTCCGACTCTCTCTCTTTCTCTCTCACCCGCTCTGCTTCGGCAACTGCCGCCTCTGAGAGCTTGGATGCTTTCTGGGCCTGCACTTCGCGTTTCACCTACTCATTTTCTGATGCGCTCCCTATTCCCCTATTCAGCCAGCACTTGACCTCGGCTCGTGACAGTTGGGGCCCCCACCTGTATTCACTACAGTAACAAACGCGACGGTGGTATCTGTGCATACCGTCTTCTTCAAACCAGGTACAAGGGCAGAAAGCTGATCTTCCAGAAACAGGGCGAAACCTATCCACGCGACCGAGTTCAACTCCTGGCCAACCCCGACACTCGCTTGTCCTTCCACCACTTCGTCATTGTTATCTTTGTAATATTTACTTGCCATCTTTCTGGCTGCCTCGGTTACTGAAAGCTGCCCACAATGACCATGTCTGCTGTCGAAGCATTCTCTTCCCTCACGCCGTAAGTCTTATTATTTTGTTGTATGTACGTACCCCTTGGCGGCGAGCTCGCTTCTTCTTCCGGCCGAACCACTCTCGGTTAGCGAGCCCCGGCCGGCAATAGCCGTGGTACGGGATGTGGACGAAACTCGGGTCATCGGCAAGGCCTGGAACAAACAATCCAAAGGGCACCACCATTGGATGCTAAAATTACCGGATTGGGAATTGGTCAGGGGCTGCTGTTCGCTGCTATTCCAGTCCATGGAGTTGCAGAATGGGAGCGAGTGGGTCCGAAGCACGAAAGTAAAGCTGATCAGACGTCGCATCAGCGTTGTGCGTGCCTACTTACTCGCCTATCTTTCAAGTACAAGTCCAAAAGTGGTTGGGCTTTTAATCTCCCTTATACAAAACAATGGCCAAGTTTCTAAGGCCAGTAATAATGTGAGTGCAGATCTCCTCGACAGCTGTTTGGTGATGTTCAAGTGGAACAGAACCGCCACGATTTGCGCAGAACTCACCCTCGTCTGCTCCTCTGCAATGTGCTAAAAACATGCGCGTAGTTGCTGCGAACAGTGCGAAGAGCACTGGAGCTGAATCGATTTCCTGCTTTCTGTGCTCTCATCATCGGTGGTTCTGTAACTTTGCAAACTCCGTTTCGGCGCCTACTCAATCAGCTCGACAAGGAAATCAATGCCAATCCAGCAACCAGAAAGACGGAAGAGTGCTTGCTGTTGGCACGATTCTTGGCCTATCTCGTGTCTGCGGGAGCTGGCTTTAGCCTGATCAACCGCAAATCTGCCAAACAGAGTATCCGGGATCGAGTCGCGGCGTTGAGCGTAGAGAAAGAAAAGGCAGAGGACTCGGACTCAGATGGCGCGCAGATCCAGCAGTCAAGAAGTGGCGTAGACCTCAAAAATTTGACGTCCAAGATGACACGGAAAAGTCGAATACCACCAAATCTAGCCCCACTGCCCGCTAAAGCGTTGACCAAGCCTCCTCCAATCGTCGCCATGGGTGTTCCCTTAGCTGGCAAGACTATTGATTTGACACTATTCGCATTTGTCAGAGCTGCAGACATCGTTGTATCGACGCTGTGGAACGCAAAATCCGATAGGAATCGAGTTTCTCGATTCGTCTCCAACAATGCCATTACAATCCTCTTTGCCGTATCTTCAGCCACCATCATGAATGCATTCTTCTATCATCCGTCTCAGCTACCGTACACCTATGTGCGATGGATCAATCGCATTGCTGAGTTGGATGAGCGTCTTCTTCATGCCCTACAACAAGCACGGTACGGGAACTTTGTCTACGGGAAAGAAACTGGTATCGCTCCACTTCTAGGTTCTTTATGCAAGGACATTGGTCTTCCAGAAGTGCTGGGAGATCCAGCAAAAACGATCCCAATCCCATGCAAGGTTGTGCATCAAGGATGTGGAGGCAGCTGTGAACTACATGCCCTTTGGAGGTTCCGACGAGGCTTTGTCCGAGCCCTTGGTGTTTATGCCCCATTACAAGCCTTCATCCTTTTCCGTTCTCTTCGGAACTCGGACACCGCAAGAGTAGATGCTGTAATCAAGGTCGTCCTCGACGCCGCCCGGAGCTCCGCTTTCCTGGGTGGCTTTGTAGCCTTGTTCTACTATGGTGTCTGTCTGTCGAGAACTCGCATCGGGCCCAAGATCTTCAGTTCTAAGACCGTGACTCCACAAATGTACGATAGCGGTCTATGTATTGCTGGCGGATGCCTGATGTGTGGATGGAGTATCTTAGGTGAAGCTGCACGACGAAGAGGCGAGCTGACGCTATTCGTCTTGCCCAGAGCTCTGGGTGCATGGTTTCCCAGACGTTATCCAATCGAAGTGAGTAATGCTGAAGGCTAAGAACTGACCACCACTGATCCTTGTCAGTACCGCTGGCGCGAACAGCTCGTCTTTTCAGTGACCACCGCTATAGTTTTCACTGCAGCACAGTCTCGACCGGATACAATTCGAGGCGTCTTCGGCAAAGTTATACGACAAGTCGTGGCTGCGTAAGCTACTGGCACTAAGGGATCTCGTGAGCCTGCGGTTCTTGGATTGAAGATTGGCATGTGCAGCGATCCATTTCCGCGCATCCCCACACAAGACTTCTATCGTGTCCGGCCGCAGCGCATTATTCCAATCTAGGCGAAACTACTCTTCTCCTCCTCACTTGCGACTACTACTAATCGAGACAAATGTACCCCGATCCGATAGACGACGAATCTACCATCCCGAAAAAACGCAAAACATCAGCCGTCCCGTCCGTGGACGCCCAAATCCAACGATCGTCCTCGCTCGGACCGCATTATTCGACCTGCGAGCAATATGCCACGAGGTGCTCCCGCAAGACGCTACCTGAATTCAACCACACTTTGCGGAGGCGGCACCAATAATATATGTGCAGCCCTACTGATTCCATCCTGCCTTTCAACAACAAGGATCCACACTGTTCGAAGTGACATACCTAAGCGAACAAATTCTTGCTGCAGAGCCAGCCCGGAGTATCGACTACAGCCACAAAGTACATCATTATTGTCGCTGAGACTGTTTACGAAGCGCCATAGAATTTTCTCCCCTTCTTAATGGCTGCCAAGTCTGTTTCAGAATCCCAAACGTTCCCGCTTGTCCACTTTGTAATGTTGCCGGACCCATCAACCCGTCACGAAATATTTTGTCGAGGTTTCATGAATTCTCACACATTCCGTAGCAATGTCCCGAAGCGCCCCGAGAAAGCGCGCCATCGGACTAATTCAGTAGGGAAGGAAGCTTGTCCTCCTAGAGTTGACGTCGAATTGCAATCGGCATTTCCCGTCTTGTACTTGGCAGCCGAGGAAGGGTTCGCCGCGGCTCAGCCTCACGAACGGTTCGTGTTGCGCAGTCTCGTGCGGAGACGCGGGTAATTTCCTACCTTCGTTTATCGAACGGCCGTGCATCGGATTCTTGTCAAAATGGTTCAAACAATTCTACTGCCTGACATCTTTGTCTTTCACATGTTTGTACGACTCAGAGATTCTGGCTAGGCTGGACTGTCCTGATATAACCCTTTTCGCCGCGTCCGTTCATGACGCCCATGACTTTGAGTAAATCAGTCCACGTCACGCTTTGTGGGTTGGACAATCATCTCCTTTCTTCAGGACACGGTTCAATTCAATGGTTCGCAGAACAGGATATCCTTTCCTTCCACAGTGGAGATGGCTATACAGAATAGCCTCTTGGTTATTGGAAAGCTAAGCGAGAGGGCTACAGAATAGCCATCCCCAATGTACTACCATGAAGATATACCTTGCGATTTTCTTTCGCATTCTCTTTCGCGATACTTTTCTTCAAGTCCCAGCGAAAGAAGTGGAGACACGGCTTTGCTCTACTTTTTATACTGCTATAATGTTATCGCCTTCTCCCGCTTCCGTTGACATGACACTCCAAGAAGCGCATCTCAAGGCAATAAGAAGATATTAGAACTAGCGCGGTAAAAAAAAAGAGGTCCGCTCAATTATGACTCCTGTCCCCCTTCTTCGTCCTTCCCTCTACCCAACTTATTACCCATGTCTTCTACCATTCCCGCACTCAGTGTGCTCATCACAACCGTATCTGGCGTCTTCTTCTTCCCCGCCTCCCCCAATGACTCCACCAGCATCTCCCTCAGAGCCTCGATCCTCCAGTTCCCAATCGCTTTCTCCAAAGAAACGACATGTTTCTCCAGGAAATTGCGCTGCTCGGGGTCCAAGTCAGGTAATCTGAGACCCGAGTACGTCTGTACCAACATGAGTTCTGCGAGTTCGAGGCGATTTGAATTTTCGGTTGGGGTCTTTCTTTCTTCTTTGTTCCTCTCCTTTGTGACTTCTGGTTTCTTTTCTCCTTCTTCTTCTTCGCTCTTTTTTGCCATTTCTACACCTTGCTTTGTCTTTTCCTCTGTTATATTGTTTCCTGTCGTCAGCGCGTCCTGTCCTACCTCCTCGGTATTTGAAGTCTCCGCTCTCCTCGCTTGCCAGGACTTTGAATGTCGAGGAAAGTCTTGGGATTTTTTTGAAAGGCGATTGTTCATGTTGTGTCTGGCAGTATAGTTTTAACTTGACTTGAGAGGCGAATAAGTCGAGATGTGGATGGATTGAGATGAGGGAAGGATTAATTTGTAGGTTTGCAGTGTATTGGTACAAAGCTGTGCTTGATAAGGCTTTCGAGATTTTTGTGTAAGGGATGCTCAGGTGTGTCTTGTTTAGAGCCCGATACTTGTGTGTTGAGAATCGATTTGCAATGTTGAGAGTCAGCGGCTGAAATTTTTTGAAGAAGAAGAAGGCTTCTAGTGAACGAACACGTTGTCTCGAAGAACATTGTTGAGTATGTTGGTTAGTATGTGCGTAGTCTTGAAATATGCGGTCGAAAAGGAGCTATCGTACCATTTCAAGTCGTAGAACAAATATGAATTCCAACTACCATGTCTCCCATCTGGAAACAATCTTTACAGTGATATCAACGACATCGGTGAGATCTACGAGGGGACGAGTCAACGCAAGGAGCATGAAAGATTGAACTCTTCACCGGGAATCACACCATTGAAAATATCGTCATCATGGGCTTAGGAGGTGATTGGTAGCAGCTAGCCATAATCTTGGCACTAAAATGCCACTTCCCAGATCAAAATCCTCACAAGGCCATTCTCGAGCGAGATCTTCTCCCAAGGACCATTACGACAGAATACCGAAAGGCGCCCAAGGTACACAAGGATGGCTCAAGCCCAGAAAACGCATCTATGGACGAGCAGTATACTCGGGAGATTGTCTCCTGACATTGGAAAAGCATTTTTATCAACGTGGATAATTATTGGATTTTACCCGGCCCTGGGTCTATTGTCAATGAGATTACGAGGAGAAGGCTACCATCAACCCGTTTGTTGTTACAATGGGTGTTATTGCTCAGGCGCTAGAGGATCGCGATCTAGAGTTGTACGTTGGTACTGCAGTGGAGTCTGTTGAGAATCGGTGCGAGGAGTTGGGAAAGACGGAGTTGGAGGATGTGGCGTGGGGTTTCAGGGGAAAGTATGAGTGGGAGAGGCTTGAGGAGATGCCTACTGTGATGCATTAGGGCGGGGAGATGGAGGAGGCGGATAAGATGACTGAGCATTTTGAGAGTTTGTATATTTTTGGGAGAAGATTGACGGGGAGAAAGGAGCTTGGAGGGCTAGCGTCGAATGATGGGAGGGTATATCTCTCTAAATCCATCCTATTCGTGGCCAGGCGTTACAGCGAGCGATGGCCTAATATCAGGTTTTAGATGGATTGGAAAGAGGAACGTTGAAGGAGGATTGGGGTTATAGGCGCAGAAGCTTGAGCGAGGTTATGAGCTTCTATAAAAGCGGGTCGCGTCTGAATGTAGCCTGGGGTAGTTCTAGGTATGCTTCAATTTCCGACTTCTCTTCTTCCTCAAATCAACAACATCCACCCTCTTCCCTGCCTTCAACTTCGAGTAGCATAAAGCTCTCATCAAGATCAGTCAACTGTCCTCATTGAAAACATTGCTCCGCACTCGCGGGTTCATAGACCGAAATGCGGGACGGAACTCGAATTTCCCCTCACTGGATGTGTCCCTGGACATGGTTCAGAAACTGGCATGGAGAACTCTCCATGGTGCCTTGTCGTTAATCTCTATTTATATTCTCGGGATCATCCTCACATTGTCGCGGTACCTACCAGAAAAGATGACTCCCCGCATTGCTCTGAAGCATCTGCTTCCATCCATTTCCGTCGTACTTTTGTATTGCAATGCTGTCGCGTCCAAGCCCCTTCAGCCACGCCTGGATAATGGCCTGGCTCTGAAGCCAATACTAGGGTGACTATTGCAATTTCCGTCTTTTGTGCTAACGGTTCTAACAAATTTTGTGCACAGATGGAATTCCTATAATCATTACTCCTGCGCTCCAAACGAAAGCATCATCCATTCCAATGCGCAAGCTTTGGTGGACCTCGGATTACAAGTGGTCGGGTATCATTATGTGACTGTGGATTGCGGCTGGACACTGCCCAATCGAACCGCTAATGGAACGATGACCGTAAATGCTGCCAGATTTCCGAGCGGCTATCCTGCTCTGAGCACCTTCATCCATAGTCTAGGTCTTGGGTTTGGGGTATACTCTGATGCTGGAATCAAAATGTGTATGACAGGGGAACCTGAGCAAGTGGGAAGTCTATGTACGCTGTCAATTGGTTCCAGAAAAAAGACGTACGCTGATTGAGGACAGTCCACGAACAGCAAGATGCAGAAACTTTTGCTTCGTGGGGAGCAGATCTTCTAAAATGTTCGTCTTCCTTTCATATGATTCGGCTTGCACTGACATATCCTAGATGATAACTGTTATTCCGAGGCTTCATCAGGATACCCGAATGTAGATTATGCTCCAGCTGTCCCTCAACTTGGGAGATACCAAAATATGAGTGATGCCATCACGTCAACAAAACGACCAATGGTCCTTCAAGTGTGCAATTGGGGGCTCGACTTCCCCTCAGCCTGGGCACACACAGTGGGGCATTCCTGGCGTATAACAAACGACATCATCCCCGCATGGCGCACAATCCCGCGAATTCTCAATCAAGCCGTCTCTCAGACATCTTTCGCTGGTCCAGGCCGCTGGTTAGATCTTGACATGCTGGAGGTGGGGAACAACATCTTTACCATCCCAGAGGAGCAGACACATTTTTCGTTGTGGGCTATCATCAAGAGTCCGCTGGTGATTGGTGCTGCACTAAAGGACCCAGTTACGAGTATCAAGAGAGAATCTCTTGATATCTTGTTGAACAAGGATGTGGTTGGTTATAACCAAGACTCCTTGGGTATCGCAGCGAGTTTCCGCAGAAGATGGACCGAGGAGGGGTATGAGGTCTGGGCCGGGCCATTGAGCGGTGACAGACTCGTCGTCGCGGTCATCAACTGGCAGAATACAACACGAGACCTGACACTCAATTTTCCGGATGTAGATGTGGATACAGCTGGCTCTGTGAAAGATATCTGGAATGGAAAAACAGCAAGCAACGTCAAGTCCTCATATACCGCTCATGTAGAAGCCCACGGAACCATTTTGCTAGAATTATCTCAGATTACAAAAGCAGCCGCAACAACACAAAAACCAACTTTCTTCCCCAGCACCAACTTCACAATCACCGGAAGCGCAAATCGTCAAACCTGCCACGCCAATCTCTGCGCCCCTGTTGGCTTCAAAATCGGCAATCTCTCACCTACTGGCTCCGCCTCCATGATCATCACCTCTCCATCGACTAGCGCGAAGAATCTCATCGATGTCTACTTCTGCAACAACGAGATTGCTTTTCAGTCGGCTTGGGAATTTGGGACCAACACGAGGAACTTAACAATCTCAGTGAACAATGTCACGACGAGGATTGAGGTCCCGCTGAGTGGAAAGAGTAGTGAGTTATTCAGTATTGGAAAGGGGTGGGAGGATACGGGTAATTTCAAAGTAGAAGTTGATGGGTGGAAAGAGGGGAGCAATGAGGTGGTCATTGGGAACAGAGGCGGCGAAGCGGGTTTACAGAGAGCTGGGGCAGACTTTGTGGGTATGGATGTATATTTTTGAAAGCCGACGTCGCAGACCTTGTCCACAAGTGGCCAAAGAATTTCCACCATCCTATAACGTTCTGTAAGCAATGCTGTTCGCCGAACCTCTTACTCAGGGAGTAGACGATATACCCTGATTTTTCCTCTCTCCACATTACGCCTTATTCTCTCCATGGTCCATCTTATTCCCCTCCTCTCCACTCACCACCCCCATACTCTTCAACAACGCTTCATTCTCACGCTTCTTCTTCACCCTCGCCTCGGCCTGTTCATAGATCGTCAATTCTTTCTTCTCCTCCTTCTTTCCATACCATAGCTCCCAGACTCTATTAAAAAGTGGCATTCTTGTCTCCGTGTCATGAGAAGAACAGTCGCGTTTGGCTAGAACAGGCAAGGTGGGGTAAGGTAAGATATATAAGGCCAGGCTTTGGCAGGAATACAAAGCAGTCTGTGGGGTGTTGAAGGAAAAAGGGTGTTGATACAAAGACTCCTGATTTGAGGTGTTTGCATGCAGGGTTTTTGAAAAGTAGTGCTTTGTCTGCGTTGAAATGGTCAAGTGGACAGGGAGATGCATGTGAGACTTCTTTATCTCGGTGGTGCAGAGTCATGGGATAAGAGTTGTTATATCTTACAGTCAAACGTGACCACGGGACACATCAAGATGCTGAGACAGCATTTTCCCCAATCAGATACATGTATCCGAGGAAACCCCCTCGCCTATCTCGCGTGGGTATGCTGTATTGATTGGGGTTTCCTATTCAACGATCCTATAAAGAGGAGCGACACCGAGATTGGGGAGAAGTGTGACGAGAAGGTTTTCGACCCTTACGAACAGCGACTTCGATAGCCACACTTTTGACTTCGAGGCACAGGGTCCAGAAACGCATCAAGTCTCTGCCAATCGGAGGCCATCCGTCGATACTGACATCGACTTGAACAGCCTCAAGATCGATATCATTTTGGCACTTATCTGTTCAGTCAAACACATGGCGGGCTGGCGAAGTGCCAGAGGAAGAGCATGGTGGAGGTATCGGTCAGAGTCAAAGTCGGAAGCCTGTTGCCAGCAGAGTGTCAACAAACTCCGCTTTCTTCTTAATCTAGTGGCGGAAGGAGGATTCAGGACTTCGCCAAGTCATACTTTACCAGCAAGTACAACTCGGGTGTTCCTGCCACTGTCAGATCATCAGTTCGTATTCGTCAAGAACATGACTGCCGGTTAGACAGCACTCAGCGTCGTGGTCGATGTCAATAATAGTCAGGCAAATTCGTTCCCCTAAGTTCCTAGCAATTCTTCAATTTCGATGGCGACTTGGGGTATTGCATTAAAAATAAGTTTTTACTAACTAAGTACCTTATGAATTGACAAAAGGGGGGCTGTGTGAGCGCTCCTTCCCAGGTAGTATCGGAAGGAGAGATAAGCAGACACATTTAGTCGAATCTGTCCGCAAGTATCGAACAATTCACAGAGCAGCCTTGCTTCAAGCAAAATAGCATATTCCTCCATTAAAACCCCAGCAACAAACCCTTCAACATGTCCAAAACCCAAAACCGTTACGCAAGAGCAGCCAAAGAAGCCATGACAGAATACAACAGTACCACGCACCCCACAGAAATACAAAGACTCATCACCTCCAACACTTGGACAATCGACCGCATCGTAATCGTAGGTCTTGGAGAGTCCTGGTACCAATTCGCCATGATCTGGCATCTGAAACTATTACTCCAAGACCAAACCAAAAACGACATCAAGATATATGCCCAGGAGATTTACGATGGCCTTGACGATCCTTATGATTACGTGGCGTGCCTCAAAAATTACGATGTCATTTCCTTGAACGGTCTCAATGAGTGGTCGGCTGGTCCGATTCATGCGTTGGTCTCATCGACGACGTTGCTTTATGCGCCATGGTGTAACATTCGCGTTATTATTGAGCTACTCAGAGAAACGGATCCGGAGTTGTATATTGGTGTACCGATGGACGACCTGGCATCGGCTGATTTGATGAAGTTTGAGGAATTTTGGAAGAAGGAGGGTTCGCAGGAGGATTCGCAAGAGCAAGAATTGGAGGAAAGGGATCGCAAGCGTGTCAAGTTGACGCAGAAGAAGGATTTGCCGAGGGGGGAATCCAAGGAGATGGACCTGCATGAGAAGAAGCTGAGGAAGCAGAAAGGTCTGGGTAGAATTGCGCGAGTCTTTGCGAGAGGACATGAATGGAGAGCGCTTCCACCGACGTACCCCGCCGGCCATCCGGATGAGAATCTCAATAGCGCACATGGGGACTTCGAGGGTTTGTTCATGTATAGAAGGAGAGATGCTTGGAGTCAGAGTCTCTCGACTTGTGAGCTCGGCGACTCGGAGGGCGAAGGTCATATTTCAGCCGAGGATGATCCTTGGTTCATTGGAAGACGGAGAATGGAATGTAGCTATTTGTGATGATGGAGGGATATGGAATAGGACAAGAGAATAAATAGCAATTCATTCAAATAGCCTACGTCCGTCATCGCTAGTCGTCTAAAGCCAAGGACATGCCAGTACCGTATAATGGAGACAAAAATACGTGCGGAGAAAATCACTCCCCTTGTGTACCTACATGCTTTGATACAATGACCCCTACCAGCCCTAGACGTCGTGATTCGTAGTCAATTTTGTGTGCCGTGATGCTTGATGTATAAATAATCAGTGAGTGGAGAGTGGGTACAGCTAGGCTCTTCAACGGGGTGAATAGAAAAACATTCACCTTCTCCTATGGCTCTTTGCTCTTCCCCTTTCCATTATAAGAAGACGCTCTCGATCTGTGTCAGAAAGCTTTTAGGATTGAAAATGAGATACGCGCGCCTCTTGAAGCGTGCTCATGCCCGCATGACTGGCTGGTCGAATTCAAGAACAGCGCCTTGGACTTGTCCAGTCCACGTCTTCAGCAATTTGATACACCCGGCTTCACCTCCACCTCCAAAGTCAAACTCTTGCAGAAGCCCAGCATATTTGGCAGGATCTATCACCTTCCTTCGACCCAGGGCGTCCGTCTTTGGTCTCAGGCGGTGGTTCAGTAGATATCCGCCTTCAGTGGTGCCCTCGATATCCACGTCGAATTGAACTCTTCCACTATGCTTCACCATTGCTGCCAGCTGCAGTTCGGAGGGAATGCCCCGCTCTGTCGATGAATTCTCTTGGACAGTCCATACACAACTATTTCTCAGAGGCGCGCCACGCGCGCTGCCTTCGATTGTAAACGCGTGCTCGACCTCTTTCGACGTCTCACGGCTTCCCGATGGCGTCGCACCGATAGAGACAGGTCCCGCAGGAACTGTCAGAGGCAATTCCAATCCCCATGTGATTTTTCTCTGTTCCTTCGAGGATGCGCCATACGACTTGTGAGGAGCGAATGCCTTGACCTCTGCACCCGAGGGCGTGATATTAGCTTGTGCGTCACGTGATATAGATTGTGAGGAGAATCTGCATGCCACTCTCACGCTGGAAAATCGTCGGCCGATGGCAGGATGAAAATTGGCGTTCCAGACGAATAGTGTGGTATTCTCCGTCACGGCCTGAATTGTGGATGGGATAATGGAGAGATATGAGCGTTTCGCAGAATCCGAGCCTGCTTCAAGGTTCGATACTCCAACCGATGTCACATCTGGCGGTGGAGCCGATATGGCTGCAGGTATGGGGAAGGACATTTTGTATGGCACGGCACCCACTTCATGGCCGCAAGTGAGCCCGGGCTCGACATGTCCAATGACCAGCGACTCGATTCCCTCGGGCATTGGTTCTGGCTTGTGGAGTCTAGTTTCAGATTCGTAGAGACGTGGTTGGATCTCTACTCGAGACTCTGAGTCCGTGTACTCCACCACCATGACCTCCTCTCGTGGACTACCATCGTCTTCGATATCCTCGGCATCCTCATAATCGATTCGGAGATGATCAATGAGGGCTTGCTGCTGGTCGTTCAGCTGCTCCCTGGACACAAAGCTTCGGGGAACCACTGTTGACATGTTATTAGTATGCTATATTGCTGTCACCCGTGATGAGACCAAAGATCACAACAATGAATAATTCTCTCATTGTTAGACTGAAGCCTGACATTGACATACCAGCTTCGATTCTTTGTTCTCCTGACTGGGACGTTCGACTGTTGTTCACGCGCCCGGGCTCAACATCAGGCCGATGAAGTTCTTGTTGGTCCTCTCCATCAGCGGCTGATGTCGAGTCCGTCTCTGTCGTGAGCTCCTTGCTCTGCATCACGCTTCAAGTTCCCTTCGAGGTTCTCAGTTGGGTTTGAATCGATGATCTTCGAGCTGCGGTCCGAATGCCTCGGAGATAAAGTAGCTTCTGTTTCAAGGATTGCCAAGGCGCTGCTGTTCGTGAATTCACCTGCAGAATGCAATAATGCAGAATGTGGTTTTTCGTTTACCACAGCTGTTCGTGGAATCACATTCTCGTTGATGATGTACTTGATAATCTAGCGATGTTGATCAACGCCTCGGTACTAAACCCATCTTATCTAGTTTATATCGAGTAAGACAGCGATATCTTCCGTGGTGATGTACTAGTAGTCTAGTACACAGTAGAAAACCCCCTTTTAATCCACCTACTAGTACAGGTCCTCATCGCGACGTCCAACGCGTGTTGTCAAAGCAATTGTGTCAGACTCGGTGTTTCACTCCCAGCAGTGGGAAGAATTAATAACATTCGATTTTAAGGGTGGCCTGGACCACGCGTTGAAACGTGGATGATATACCGGCAATGTGCAATTTCCAATCACTCTAATTTTACAGCAGAATCATGACCACGACTGACTGAGATGGGCAGCGTAGATTGATATCAGTCATGTATTATCCATCGACTCCCATGTATTATCCATCGACTCCCGGTATTCTATGTATGTTTACGTGAGCCGGACGAGTTGTAACCAGGGTCCTCGATCTACGCCTAACTCCTTTGCACATCTCAAACTTCACTTCACGTGTACTCCGACTCCTCGCCATTCGAATATTAAGACGAAAACACGCGGGTTGTGTCTGTCCGAGGTTCCCCTTGATTCCCATCCCTTCAATTGTCCAGGCCGCCAGGATCCGCCCCGTGGAGAGAAGGTCGTGGTCGTGCTTGCCACCCGCGTCTTGGATTTGGATTCGGATTCGGACCACGCGTTGTTGTGATCACAAACACCAGCAGACGGCACCCAACTGCCTGCTCCCACCTGCAATCGCTCTCAGCCTGAGCCTCAAGCGCAACGTCGGGTCCCTTTCTCCTCTGCATGTACAGCATTGGCAGCCCTTCTCTCGCCGTCGCAGTGCAGCGCAGAAGTAACAAACTTCGCTAGTCCAAAGTTTGGGTTTTTCAACCCACGGCTTCAACCCAGAACAGGACCATAGAAGAACCCACCACCACACATCCTCGCACTCTGTTTACTTCCCTCCAAAATACACGCACACAATTTCTCCCACAAAGACATCAATATGCCCCCTTCAGGACGACGCCGCGCGCGCCCAAAGGAGACACAGCATGAAGTGGAGACGGCCGAAATCACCACTCCATCGCGCAAGAAGAGAAGAGTTCGTTTGCACCACTATAGCGAGAAGACCCTGCAAGCAAACAAGCTGACACCCACGCAGATAAATGGCAACAACGACTCCAAGCCCGCGCCGGCTGCATCTGCCCGTGCCATGCGACGAGCCTCCGCAGAAAGCGACGAAACCATCGAAAACCAGCTGGACGACCCCGAAGCCGAAAGCGCACAGTTATATGACGTTGCCGAGGAAATCATACGTCACTTGCGAGTAGCAACTTACGAAGTAGGAGTCGCGATCGATCACAATAATCAGGTGGTGGAACAGAGTGCTCAGGCCTTCGCGAAGATCGCCGGACGTACATGGACATACTATGTCTCAAATCTCAGCGTGATAATTGGACGTCCGAACGTGAAGTCAAAATCTCCGGGCAACGCTGTTGGCGAAGCCGCCCACCAAGATATGCAAGTCGATATCGATCTGGGACCAGACCAGCAAGTCTCCCGGTTGCACGCCGAAATTGCTTATGACCAAGAGCGCGAGCAATGGTTCGTGATAGTTAATGGCCGCAATGGCCTCGTGGTAGACGAGCAACGTCTAGAGAGAGGTGAAAAGCTGTATCTACGGTCTGGTAATGTTATCACCGTGTTGGGCACTCAGATGATGTTCATGCTTCCAAACGAGCCGCCTCTCGTCCACCACGTTATCCGCAAGGCGCTTCTCGCAGATGAGGACGACGAAGAAGCCGAGATGGCAGAGGATAAGCCATTGCCTTATAGTGGGTCCTTCAAGCCTCGTGGGCGGCCATCGACAGCGCAGCACCAAACTTCGTCCCAGCCTGCACGGCCACCACCACAGCAAAGCAGTACCCGCGCAGCTCAAACCCTTGCCGCGCTATCAAGCTCACAGCCAATGCCAGGTACCCCATTGCAGCGCAATCGTGAACAGCCGCAACCAAAGTCAAAACCGTCTCCGGCTTACGCGCGAGGTCTGACGCTGGAAAGCACTGAGGAGGTCGATTATAGTGCGGACAGCGCCAAAGATATCAAACCGCCACATAGTTATGCTCAGATGATTGGTCAAGCTATCATGTCATCGCCGGATGAAAATGCGACACTGTCTAGAATTTATGAGTTCATCAAAGAAAAGTACGCATTCTTTCGTTTTGGCGGTGGAGGATGGCAAAATTCGATACGACACAATCTCTCGTTAAGCAAGCATTTTGAGAAAATCCCACGTCGCACTGACGAGCCCGGCAAAGGCATGAAGTGGCAGATTGTCCCAGATCATCGCGCCGAGTACATGAAGAAGAATTTCCATGACAGCCGCCGCGCTGTTCGTCGCATTGGATCCTCCAGCCCGAGGTCTCCAGCTGCAAATGTGGGACCGAGCACCCAAACGGAACGTCTTTTAGGCGCTATGAACACAGGAGGAGCGATATCCGCGGAAAGACAGCCTCCACGATCAATCACCCCGCCTTTGACAGGTTTTGCGCGGCAGTCGTTCCCTGCCCCGACCGAGTCGTTCACTCCGGATCGTGGCCCACGTCCTGGAAATTTACAGACATCGAACCTCCCAAATGGGAACGGCGTCGGACCCGAATCAGCGCAATCTGAAAGCTTCACACCTACTTTTGACCGCGGACTCGAGCCACCACAGTCGGCCCTTGCCCATAGAGGACCGACCAGTGCCAGTCTAGATGGTGCAAATGAGACAGCTGTTGATTCTCCGACTGCTTTTAGGCACGGGACTGGTGCATACGATGGTGCCGCAAGCTCAATGCTTTTCACGCCTATGCCACAAAGAATGGCGCCTAAGCAGACGATGCTCAGCACCATAAAGGCGCCCAGTCATTATGCTCGAGAACTGTTCTCCAGTCCAGCACCTTTCTGGAAATATGTTGACCTTGGAAGTACTCCACCCAGGCCACAGCCCAACTTCGGGTCATCCCCCGAGAAACGCGCCGGCGGTGACGTTGACGAGGACGATGACGAAGATGAGGACGAGGAATCTGCGACTGCAACGGCGGTTGAGAAGAAAGAGAAGGATGAAGCAGAAGAAGAAGGCATGTCTGAATCCATGGGAATTCAACCGTCCAGCCCACCTCCAGCACATATCGGGAGTGAAGGCCCCGATGAAAGTCCAAGTCGCACCATCAGTCGTCCTGTTAGTCGGCGAGAAGGCCCTCCAGTGCGTGGATTGGAGCCAATGCCCAAATTCGCACCTCCCGCGCAGCCCAAATTCGGCTTGAACCCTAGCATCAATGGCCCCGCCTTCAGTCTGTACTCGACCGACGTTAATACAGACGATGACGATGAGGAGAAAGGAATCGACCTCGCAAAGTAAGTCCCATTGTGGTGACGATATTTGATTGACTTGTGCTTACAACGTTACAGGGGATTTCAGAAGATTGGATCTTTTCATCGATCATTGAATGGATCGATGCAAGCTTCTTCTGCTTCCGTTGGTCGCTAATGTGGATCTTGTCTTTCTTAGGCACTTCATTCCCCACGAAAGCCTATCATAGACGGCCCCAACAGCGGAATCGCGGGTCGGCCGAAACTTTCTTGAAGCGTGAGATCATGGATGAGATAAGTCTGAGATCCAGTCTGAGATCAAGCATGAGACCAAGCAAGAGATTAAGCAAGAGATTAAGCAAGAGATTAAGCATGAGATTAAGCATGACATCATGCAAGAGATCAAGCAAGAGATTAGGCCCGACATCAGTTGTAAACTTAAGCGTGAGGATGCTTGAGACTGTTACTGTATGTTCCGGTTTTCCTCGCAGACGGAGGCGTCATGGGAGTTAATGTGACAATGGCTTACGTTTTTTTTTATTTGCTGGGATTGCTTCTCGGGTGTTGTTTGTTGTTGCTACGTTGTCGCTCTTGTCTGGAAATATTGTAGGATGACCATTCAGGATGAATACTTGGAAGATGCTGTCAATAGGGTCAAGGCGCTTGGTGGAACCTGTGCTTTTGCGAACGTGTTTTATACGCATACGTCTGTATCACTAGCTACTTGCATTTTGTCATATATCATCATGCTTTGCTACTACAAGCAAACAAACATCAATCTGTTTCAGCTTGTATGGCTTCATTGATCTCCGGCATGATGGTTCCAAAATTCAATACAGCCGGGTTAGTGGAGTCACTCCTATATTTATACCATACCGTTTGGAGACCTTGCGTCTGAAGCGATGATAGCATAGTCTATTTTCTACTTCTCTGCCCTTCGACAAGATCAGGTGTCCGGTTCATCTCTATATCTTCTGCCAGATGGCGCGCCTCCAGACTCGTAACACCAGGATCAATTCATCTCATAAAACGAATGATGGCTGGTTTCTAAAAAGCGTCAAGAGATATTTAAATTGATATGAAACCCAAGTACTTCGAGGGAATACTAAAGCAATTATGAGAGAGGGTACCATTTGCCGGGATTCAGCCTTGTGTTGTGGATTCAGATGAGACCCGTTTATAGGGCCGATAGCGGGGATTTCATTGTTGACATTGGCAACAACCTTGAACCTACTGAATCCGAAAGACAACTCAGACACATCAGATCTCCATCATCCTGACAACCCAAATCTCTGAAATATCGGAAACCCACTCGCTTTTCCAAAGATCAATGATTGCCAGGAATTGATTGTTTACCTGCAAGTCCCGCACTTTGTGTTTACCTTCACAGCTAGTTTTTAACCCCCAGGAATAGAACCCCAAGTCAACAACACGCAACAACACGCAAACAAAGCCGACCACCAAGAGACGATGACTTCGTTCATAACAACAATGTTAGTCATTCTCTCCACCCTGACAAACACTCTCCACAGTCCTTACACATGCTCCTACCCTCGCCCTCCAAGACTCTGCTCCCAGTGCCCACCCTCGTAGAGTCCACATCTTGTGTACATCTGCCTCGACTCTCAATCAGTGGGGAATCGGTGAACGAGGAAAAACAGCGACCACAACAAACACCGAAGAATCCCTTCGCCTCCTCAGTTCAGTGGGCCTTCGGGGCACTTAGGGGCTCCCCTTCACCCAAACCTTCAAAGCGTCGTAGTCCCGCCATGGCAGATCTTATGGATATTAACATTAGTACTTTGCACAGTAACTCGCGAACACGGGCACCTTTCAGGCCATCCAAAGCGAACAAAGGCACACCGAACTGGCAACTCAAACAATTCGCAGAGGCCACACTTGGGAGCGGGAGCTTGAGGAAGGCGGTCAAATTGCCAGAAGGCGAGGACGAGAACGAGTGGCTTGCTGTCAATGGTATGCTCTCATGTACGTGACATCCACATGGCCACTAACGCGAAGATAGTCGTCGATTTCTATAACCAGATCAACCTTCTCTATGGATCTATCACAGAATTTTGTAGTCCTCAAAGCTGCCCAGAGATGAAGGCAACGGACGAATTCGAGTACTTGTGGCAGGATAATGAGCAGTTCAAGAAGCCGACGAAGATGCCAGCACCAGAATATGTTGAGCACCTCATGAGCTGGGTTCAAGGACATGTGGACAATGAGCAAATGTTCCCTTCGCGCATTGGTATGTATCTCTACAAATTGCAAACCAGATGCTCACAATGCTAACGAAAAATAAATAGGTGTACCATTCCCGCGTACCTTCCGTCCTCTTATCCTCCAAATCTTCAAGCGCCTCTACCGCGTTTATGCACACATCTACTGTCACCACTACCCTGTCGTCATCAATCTTGGTCTCGAACCTCACCTCAACACAAGCTTCAAACACTACGTGCTATTCGTGCAAGAATTTGGCTTGGCAGAGGGCAGCCGCGATTTCTGGGGTCCATTGGGCGATCTCGTAGAAAGCTTGTTGAAAGGAGATTGATACTAAATAATAAGATAACGAAGAGGTGATAGTTCTATAACATGAACGATACAATTAAGGGATAGTAGAGGAGTCTTAGGTTCAAAGCTGCGACTTTTTGGCGATGGATAAGCGGCATCGGGTATCATGGGATGTGTAATGTTACAAGGTAGATAGCCGGGAGCGTTCTCTTGGCTTCATATGGCTTGTATCCCGTTACAACGAAAGGGCTCGATAAGGCTGAAGCGGTAACGGCATTAGCAGTTTTCGGTCGTCGTTGACGCCGTTGTGAGGGCGATCTTCTTGGGAGTTCATGCAATACTGTGTAGAGCTTGTTTATGCCTGCCACCTATCTCTGTGGGTCGCGTTTTTGTTTCATATTCGTTGACGATAATCACAGCGATGAGCGGGTTTGAGTGTCGAGGAAAATCGTGAGTCACATCGGTTCTTGATGACAGATTGCTGACGGGCAGGCTCCTTTTTGGTACTTCCAACGTTCTGTTCTCACCTTCCGTTCGGTCTATCCTTTTTAATTATCAATATCTCCACAGCGCTCAATTGACCCTCTGGTCGCTGCACACATTTCAGCAATGTTTGGATCTTCTGCCGTTCTCCCGCTATCACCGAAAGTCCACGAGGCGAAAACTAAACATAGAGATCCGATATTAATCTATCTGATATCGAAAAATCCTTCCACCACACGTCACCGCGTGTACTGTACACCACCGCGTGGAAGGATTTGCCTACATAGTACGCAATCCCCTCCCTCGAATCAATCCATCTGACATTGTTCGCCGGTCTCGGAGTCCCAAGTCGTCCAACGTTGGTTGGTCAAGTAAATTAAAGAAGAGATGGGGATGCTAGGATCAGAAGGGTTTGCGTATGCTTTGACTATTTGCCAAGCAGTATATAAATGGTTCGCCTTCCGATATCCCGAGTTAGTGGAATTGTTGCCTTGCTATCGCGCTTCCACTACTGTGTGTACCGCCTGTACTAGTCGATGATGGTTGCGCGGAGAATCGGCGGTGAGGACCTTTTCTGGAACTATACGGAGCCTGGGTTTGTTTCATGGCATTGATCCTTGAGCGGCAGGATGGTCCGATTGGAAGGTTGATGTTTTGGGGGAGGTGATTGGTTTGTTTGGCTTCGGGGATGGCTGGTAGGCTTTTAGTGACCGATGGAGATGCTTTGTAGTGCGTAATCCTTTTAGGGTGCGGGTAGGTGACTCAATTGTGTGATTTCGGGTGAGATGGGGGGTTGCATGGGTTTTTAGGGTATATAGGGTAGGATTACTCCTATCAGTATTGGTTGCAAGATCACGCTGGGAGACGACAAGATCATTTTTAACTTACTGCCATTACTATATCTTCGGCTACCATTGCGACAACATCTAAGCAACTACTCTCACCACCACAACTATAATCCTCAAAAACCAATTATTCAAAATGCTTCTGTACCATCTTCACCAACGAACCGTCCCCTCGTCTACCGCCCCAACACCAATAAATACAAACACAACGTCGCAAGCAACACTAACACCAACATCTACCTCCTCAACAACAGCACTACCAACCATCCTCTCCTCCTCCCCAGGCACCATCAACACATCAACCACCGCCACTCCATCACCACCCTCGGACCCCACGCAACACATATCACCAACCATGATCGCCGTCCCTATCCTCATCGGTGCACTGGTCATTCTAGGCCTGGCCATTTGCATCTGGAGATGTAATTTGAAACCGGCTTGTTGGAGGAAGAGTGACGAGGAGATTGCGGCTTTGGGATTGGGGGGGAAGGGGACGAGGAGGATGAGGTTGGGGAGGGATGGGGTTGTTGTTGAGGTTTGGGAGGAGAGAGGGGGGTTGGATGGTGGTGGGGTTGGGAAGGGGGGGATTTGGGAGAAGGGGATTTTGGAGAAGCCGATTGTGGGGTTGGGGGGGGAGCTGTGAGGGGTATGTGTTGATTTTGAGTTTTGGGGGGAAAGCTGTGAGGGGTATGTATAGATTTAGAGTTCTGGAGAATTGGACTTGGGTTGGTGTTTGGATTTGGGTTCGGTTTGGTTTGGTTTGGTTTGGTTTGGTCCCTCTAGTTAACGAAATATCTGATGGTTGGTGATGGGATGGATCTCGATATGTAGCTTTATTTATTAGATATGATAATGATTATACTCCAAGTTTCTAAGCTTTGCGATTTGATATCGTTGGCCTTGTCCTTCCCTAGTTCCCTAGACGAGGATCGTCTCCCTACTCGCTGATCTTGAGTTTGGAATTGTCGCCATCGTGTTTACCTAGCAGACCCAGAAAGTACTGCGAGCCACAGTACGACAAAAAGGAAAGAGGTTGTTAAAGACTCCCTTTCATAACAGTGTGAAGACAATTCGGTCCGTCCTCGATGTAAGTTTGCTCTAATGAACATCTTCAAAAATTCGTTTCGAGTCCAGCATGAAGGTGTCGAGTATCGACGGCAACTCCCTCGCAACTGAGTCTACATCCGCTTGCGAGACCCGTCCTTCCCAGAAATCAATCGCCATGTTGAGACTCGAGCCATCGTCATCAATATTCAGAACCATGTCCGACTGCACAATCGTTAGGGACACCCATGCGCAAAGAAATAGAAGAGAGAAAAAAACTCACCTCCATACCATCCTCTCCTGAAAGAAAATTGAACGAAAACCCGGATTCGCCCGGATCGGCAGATATCTGTTCTTCCCTCCGATAATTGATCAGAGTATTGAAGGCATGCCTATTGGCGTGTCCCAGAACACGCAATGCGCCGCCGAAATGGGCAAGCGATCGATGATAATCCTCCTGTACGGCTGTCAAGATATCCGCAAAACAAGTCCCCTCCTTGACCGTGACACGACACACAAGGAAACTGACTAGCGGCCCGACCATGCCCTCAAGGCTTCCATCCGTCTCATGGCGACCAGAGTCGAGATAGCCAAAGCTCACGTCGTCGTTGCCCGTCCATCGATGAAGCATTAGTATCCAGGCTGCCTTGACCACGGTGGGAGGTGTGGTGCCGTGCTTCCGGGAGAAGTTGTACAGTTCACTGGATTTACTCCAGGAGATGGTTGTGTTACAGAGCACGCCACGGGCGTTTTCCTCTGGCGATGGAGCTGGAAACAAACAAGGGGTAAGATCTTGGAGACGTTGTGTCCAGTATATGGAATCTGTGCTTTCTGATTCGAGAATCTTTTTGACAAATTTAGAGTAGCCGGGAGCGAGTTTGGGAACCGGTCGGCTGTTGTAAAGAAGTGCCCATTGTTGGAATAGCGTATGGCGTGAGATTGCGTCCATGATCGCATGACTTAGGTCCAGTCTTATCCTCACGTCTCCGGAAGGCGATCGATGAATACAGAGCCGTTGGGGTGGGGCTTCTCCCAAGCTATCGAGGACAGACATTTCCCGCAGCCGTTGTAGAGGTCTGGGCTCGGATGCATCAAGATGGACGATATTTGGTGCCGCTTTCTTTGCAACTATTTGATCATACCCATGGCCACCATGGCGTCTAACAAAAACAGTTCTCAATGCGGGGTGTCGCTCAACGAGCCCCTTCCATGCGTCTTTGACTCTTTCGACATCTAGCGGAATCTTGTCTGTAGCTCGAAGCTCGCCGATCATGTAGGTTGAATACAATCGAGGGTCTTCTGACTGACTTTTGAGCATATAGTTCTGGAATGGGACGCACGGGTATGCGTCCGCAATATCGTTGGGCGAAAGTTTGAGTTGTGGAACAGTGTTGTTCAGAAGCTTGTCGAGGCTTGCGTAATCAAGGGATAGCAAAGGGACATCGCTCAACGTCAAGGTAGGTTTCGATCGAGGGAGACGCTCTGCCATGTTCTCAAGGGTTTGCTTGCAAGCATGGAACCATGTCAACATCTCGTCTTGTCGCTCCATGTGCCGATTGTACCAAAACTTGAACTGTGCGCAGCCACGCGTTAGTGCTACAGTGACCTCAATAAGCGCAGAGCGACGAATATCCCGAAAGGTATCCGCAATGTCAGTATCTTCCTCAGCTATAGGCTGGAAAAGTGCATCAGATCGGTCAAACTGTTGATAAAGGCCCTCATAGTTGAACAGGATTTCGGCTGGTTCGGAAGTCTTGAACTTCTTTCTTCCCAGCGGGTTGCAGTATCGTGAAGTAAAATAAGCCCAGCCGTTTTGGGGGACTTGATGTCTGACATCCTTCACTCGGCGAACAGATTCTTCCAATGTGTGTACTTCAGGTGGTGGAACCGTCAGAGGCCACATGGTGGTGAACCAACCAATGGTTCTGGAGATGTCAATTGCGTCATCCCAAGGTTCCCTCCCATGACCTTCGTTGAAGATGGTGGGCGGATGCCGGTTGTTGAATGTATCAACGAAAGAATGCCAAACAGCTGCTTGAAAAAGATCCACGGGCTGGGTAGCGAAAGCACCATTTGCAGCACCCATCAAAAGGTCCGTGATATCTTGGTCCAGTTGAAATCTGTGTTCCAATACATCCTGGTACATGTTTGCAGAATGATTGATGCCCCAGAAGTCCATAGGCGTAGGTGTTATGCCGAAAGGGAGAACATGCGCGGGACCAAGGGTTTCTCGTGCATACACTTCCTGTAGACGACACCAAGACTGGAAGGGTACTGGAACAGGTTCAGGCAGATTCCCAGTGGTCAACGTCTGTGCCAAGTCCCCCAATAAGATACGCCAGGAAACAAGGTCGATAATGAGATGATGTGCCACCAGGTGAATGAACTGTCCTTCACTACTGGTATTGAACAGATCCACAGATAACAGAGGTCCAGAATCAATCGAAAACGTTGATCTGTTCTTGATCATGGCATGTCTAGCCTCTTCCAGCGATGGCAAGTCGTACTCTCGACACTTGTAGCAGCCTTCAGAGCCACTTTTGACAGATTGAGACCAGCTGCCATCTTCTGCTCGACAAAAGCGGGCACGTAACATAGAATGATGAGCAACAATCGATTCTAGTGCTGTCTGCAATGTGGTGATCGATATGGGCCTGGTTACCCTGAGTAAAAACTTTTGAGAAAATGCATCCCGATTATGTTCCTGCATCTCGAAGAACATCTGTTGCATAGGAGAGAGCGAGAAGGAAACGTCATACTGCTCTTGAATGCCCATCTCGATTTTCTCTGTTCGTGTCATGCATAGTGCCTGGCGTGCAAGAGTCTTTTGCTCGAAGATTTGCGACACCGTTAGACGAAATCCAGCGTGAAGACACTTTGCGGAAAGCTGCATGGCAGTGATGGAGTCGCCACCAACGGTGAAGAAACTATCATCCGCCCCAATCTCTGGAGTAGGAATATTGAGGACATGCGCCCAAACCCGAGAGAGCATGCGTTCCATATCCGTGGATGGCTCTCTTCTAGGAGTAGACGCATTTGAAAAGTGCATAAGCTGCTTTCGCGAAAATTTGGCGGCTTCGGCTCGTAGACGGCGCCGGTCTACCTTTCCAGATGAGGTTTTGGGCATTTGGTAGAGGGGTACGAACATTTGTGGTACCATGAATCGAGGGACCATCTCCGCCAACTGGAGCTCGGCATCTTGGGCAAGCAATCTGAAAGCTTCGCTGGATTTTGCCAGAAGCGCAGTACCATCATGACACCTCTCAATTGCTTCGGATTCGCCTCGATGGTACAAGAACGCGGCCAGCATTGGTTTATGTTGATCTGCCGGCTGCACCATTTCCGCAACCACATCTTGCGCTTCGGGGAACACCGCACGCACATGCTCCTCCACCTCTCCCAACTCCAATCTTTGCCCACGTACCTTGACTTGCGAATTGTCCTTGCGTCCCAATAAGGAGAGGCTGCCATCATCTGGGTTCTGCCGAACCAGATCCCCCGTTTTGTACAAACGACCTTTCCGTCCGAGATGCTTCGGGCCACCTCGAACAAGCCAGGTTGGATCGCTGACAAAACTTGCTGCTGTCTTTTCCGTATCATTCAGATACCCTTCGCCTACCATCGGACCCTCAAGCCATAGCTCGCCCACCGCTCCAACTGGCACAAGACAATCACCCGTGTCTACATCGACCACCCACGTTGCAAAGCCAATGCCATGCCCGATATTTCCTAGCTCGTTCTCGGACCGAACTCGATCTCGGCCAGTGGCCGTTACAGTACACTCTGCAGGCCCGTAGGTGTTCTTCAGTCTTGTTTTTGGGCCCCATGTAGCAATATCGTGCGGTCTCATTGCTTCCCCCGCAAGGATCAAGGTGCTAAGAGCTGGCAGTTTGTTTGGATCGAGAAGCCGAGCGGTGGATGGTGTCAAATCAGCGTAGGTAACCTTCATACGTGACATTATACCCTCGATGTCGTCCTTCCGCTCCGACTCGGATGGAACACAAAGACAGGCACCTGACGATGCTGAGTGTATGAAGTTTGACCAGGCCGCATCGAAAGCGTAGGAGGAGAAATCGAAGATGCGAGCGCCTTGATCTGTGTCAAATCCAAGATCTTGCTGCTGATATTTCACCGCACTACTGAAATTTGAATGCGTAAGAACGACGCCCTTGGGTTTCCCTGTAGAGCCAGAAGTAAAGACAACACAGAGTGGACGAGACGGGTCGACAATAGGGAGAGCTCTGGGTTCCATAGTCTGCCAAGCCGTAAGGTAAGTATCATTCAAGACTACAGCAGCAACACCACATGTGGCTACAAAGCTGTGACTTGAAGTAGAGCAAAGAATGAGTTTTGTTCCGACTTCCTCTATTATAACCTTCAGTCGTCCTTCAGGCTGTGTCATATCCATGGCCACGGATGCTCCACCAGCTTTCATCACTGCGAGCATCGCTACTGACATCCACTTTGACTTTTCGAAACAGAGTGGCACAATCGATTCGCAAGTCACACCATCTTGAATCAGCCGGTAAGCGACGCAAGTTGAGATATCCTCGAGCTCGCGATAGCTAAATTGGCCGTCCCAAGCATCCACTGCAATTGCATCTGGATGACAACGGACTCGTCTTGAAATAAGATCGTGCACGCAGGTCTCGATCCCTTCCGGGACCGTGCCGTTCCACACCCAAATGGCTCGTAGATCTTGTTCATCAGCCGTCGCAATTTTGCTCAAGGTAAGCTGATTGTTGGTTGGTTGACATATTTGACGGACAATGTGCTCGAGTTGCTGTAACATTCGCTCTGCTTGCAGGTGCGGCACAATTTTCTTGTCGAAGCAGAAGTCAATCTCTGCGCCGTCGGCTTCGAGTTGACATACGATCATGAGGGCGTAGGAGTTGAAAGTGGTTAAGCGAGGCGCAGTCAAGTCATCAGAATCTATCTCGACAGAGTGAAAGAGGCCTTGCTCATCCTTGACTGTATCGGAAGTTGATGTAGGCTGTACGACCAGAAGCGTCTGGAAGTCGCACGCTTGTTTTTGATCCGAACCCAGTTGACGAATGTGCTGCAACCCGCTTTGCTCATATTTCATCATTTCGACAGCTTGAGCTTGCACCCATTCGAGAGTGGATTGAACTGCTCGCTCCCATGACAACCTTATGCGGACCGGTACGGTGGCAATAGTGGGACCAGCCATCCTTTCTATGCCTGCGAGATCAGCCTGGCGACCAGTAGAAAGCACCCCAAAGAGCACTTCGGACGAGCCAGTATACCGTGCTACTAAAGCGGCCCAGGCCAGGCGCACTATCGTCGACGGCGTGATATCACTCTTTGGCCATTCCAAAGTAGATATCTTGTGACGAACCACTGACTCAGCCACAGGCTGATAGTCCGAGGATGGCAATATCGGAAACTGAGGAGCTTCGGAACCTTCAAGCTGCGATCGCCAAAACCCATCGGCATTGGGAACCAATGAGATGTGTTTCACGAAATTTTGGAATGGAACCAACTTGCCCGTGGTCTTCCCTTGATAAATGTCCTCCACTTTTCTAAGGATCAATGGAATACTCCAGCCATCATACACCGCATGATGCTGCACGCACACGAAAATGTACTGCCCGTCTTGCTCCACTAGGCCAAATTGGCACAGGCGGGTGCCGAGGCCGATGTTGATTTGCTCGAGAGCTTGCAAGCAGGCCTGCACGCTACCCATGATGGTCCATGGCAGATCTTCTTTGATGGTTGCTAGCATTAATCCTGACCCAGGCATATCAACCATCCGGGCTCGGAGTATTTGTGCGTGAGTGTCAGCAACTACCTTCCAGGCATTCTTGAATCGAGTGATATCGACGTGCTTTGGCAACCTCAAGACCAACCTTCCCAAGTATTGACCAGGAGAACGGATGGACAAGGCAAGTAAACCCTGTTGAAGAGGTGTGCAAGGGAACAAATCCTCGATTTGTAGTGGACTACAACCGCATTGTATGGCAGCTCCTGCCTGCGCAATGGATACGCTGGTAGAGGATGGCAGCAGTGAGAAAGGCAAAACATCTCGTTCGATCGCATTTTCTCCTTTGATTAGGAGAGCTTGCTGGCACAAACGAGGTTGTCTGAAAATATCAGCGACTGCCAACAACAGTCCCAGCTTCCGAGCAGCTGCAACCAGGCGCATCGCTGAAACCGAGTCGCCTCCAATTCGTAAGAAACTATCTTGGCGTCCGATCTGAGAAGAAGGGAGCCTGAGTATCGACGCCCAGAGCTGCTGCAGCCGCTTTTCCATAGTCGTCTCCGGCGGTTCTTTCGGATGCAGCTCCCCAGGTTGCAGGTCACGAATCTGAGACCAAGTCATCGAACTTCCGAGTTCCCGTAATTGACGGCGATTGATCTTGCTGGTGACGGTCATTGGGATTGAATCAAGCAAGATATACGCGCTTGGGACCATGCGTGGAGGTAGAAGCTCAGCAAGCTTCTCGCTGGTACCATGTGTGAGACGGGCCAGGAATTCTTTCCTCTCTTGAGAAGATCCTTTTGCTGGAGCTCCTGCACCAATGAAAACCACCAAAATTGACTCTGTTGCGCATTTTGGAAGAATCAATTCAGCAACGACAAATGGTTGCAGCTTGTTCTGGTGATTCAAGTTGCTGCATGAATCCGCCTGAGGGGAGCTGACAGCCGTTAGTAGTATCCGTGTAGCTTGAGGAAGTGAACTTACTCAACCATTTGCGATAGGTTTTCGCCAACATAATGCTCAATCACTCCCAAGTCCAATCGCTGCCCATGAAGCTTTGCCTGGTCGTCTCTCCGGCCGACAATGGTGAGAGATCCATCCGAATTGTACCGAACCAAATCACCTGTGCGATATAATCTACCTCTTGGTGAAGTGCTCAATTGAGGCCCAAAGAAATTTCGTACCCAGGTAGCGTCTTGGAAATAAGTAGCGGCAGTCTTGACTGGTTCATGGATATATCCAGAGCCAACTAGTGGGCCTTCCAGCCACAGTTCTCCGACGACCCCAATTGGGGAAACGTGTTCCCCAGAAAGGCTGACCACCCAAGTATTTAAGCCATAGCCACGGCCAATGTTTCCCAGCTGGCTGGGTTCTGTAATAGCTTCATGAACAGTAGATGAAACACATTCTGCCGGGCCGTACCAATTCTTCAAGCAAAGGCGTGATGACCACATTAAAATATCGTTCTTTTGCATAGGTTCACCTGCCAAGAGAAGTGTCTTCAGCGTTGGGACCCTTGCCGGATCGAGTAGTCGCGCAACAGAAGGTGTGAGACATGCTATCGTCACGCCTGCTAGATGCACGTAGGAATTGAGATTGTTTTGTCGGTCTGACTCCGAGGGCACACAGAGGCAACCGCCGGAGGTGAAGGCATGAAAGAAATTGAGCCACGCGACGTCGAATGAATACGATGAGAAGTCGAAGACTCTGGAAGACGCATTGAACCCAAGGAGAGGCTGCTGGTGGAGGATCGAGCTTGCAACATTTTGATGAGTCAGAACGGCACCTTTGCTCTTCCCAGTACTACCCGATGTGAACGCCACGTAAAGCAAATCGGTGGTTGTAATATCAGGCAGTGAGACTGGGACTGCGTCGTTGTTCCTTATACATGTTCGAAGTTCTGGGCCGACTGTGATTATTTCTGTAGTGGTCAAATGGTGACAAGATTCATAGCCTATTGCAGACGTAAGAACAATAACGGGATTGGTCTGCTCGATTATGGATTGAAGTTTTTCCTTGGGCTGATTGACATCGATCGCTGCAGATGCTCCTCCGGCTTTCATCACACCCAGCATCGCCACCGGCATCCATACTGACTTTTCGAAAATAAGCGGAAGTATTGTACCGCGTATCCCGCCTCTGCGATATTGGACCAGCCGTCTGGCTAGTACCGTTGAGAGCCTGTCTAGCTCGAGATATGTAAGCTCTCCATCCCAGGCGTACACAGCCGGCCTCTGTGGCTGCTGCTGTACCTTTTTCGTAATAAGCGTAAGAACGCAGTCTGGAGAAGCCGATGGCACGATGCCGTTCCATGCCCACAAATCCTGCTGATCCTCTGCACACAACATCTTGAGACCCTTCAGCGCGAGCTGTTGGTTGTCCTTGGCACACATCATCCGCAACACGTGTTCAAATTGGTGAGCCATCCGTTGTGCCTGGCAAGCTTCCATCACTTGCTGATCAATACTTAGGCGTAGACGCATACCATTAGGCTCCAATACACACTCCACCATCAACGCATAGGTGTTGAAGGGGTTTAGCTGAGACGTACCATTTGCCTCGCTCGGTTCGGAGCCTTGGTACAGATCCATGGCTTCCTGCAGGGCGTCGTCTGCGGTAGCAGGCTGAATTACAAGTAGCATTTGAAATTGGCTAGAATGCGTGATGCGATGGATCCTCTGCAGCCCAGTCTGCTCGTATGGGATCATGTCCACCGATTGTGCCTGCATTTGCAGCAACAGTTCCAGCACCGCCATATCTTGGTTTAGTCTGACTGCGATGGGGACCGTTGCGATGGTCGGCCCACCGATTCTATCAATGTTTGAGACCGGCGCCTGACGGCCTGTCACAGTCGCTCCAAAGATGACGTCCGACGAGTCTGTGTAGGCGGACAGGAGAACAGCCCACGAAGCTCGCACAATCGTGGATGCGGTGATGTTGCTGTGGCGCGGCCATGGCAATGCTGAGAGGTGGTGCTCAAACGTGAAGTCGGCTCCAGGTTGGTACGATGGCGAAGGTAGAGTTGGAAAGGCAGTGGGCTGCATGTCCTCGACTTGTGCTTGCCAAAACCGTTCAGCACCTCGACGGCTTTGATGGCAATAATGTACGAAGTCTTCGAAGGGGGCCAGCGGCTCAAACAAACGTCCCTGATATGCATCCTGAACCAACCTGAGCAATTGCGGCTTGCACCACCCGTCGTATAAGGCATGATGCATGGTCCATACCAAGCAGGCTGTGTTTCCATCATCGACCACAGCAAGGCGAGCGAGTGCTGTTCCCAGCCCCATGTTTGATTTTCTATCGTGATCCAGGTAGTGTGTGAGGTTTTGACCTCCATCCAGCCATAACGACTGCCCGCGAACAACGACCTGCATCAAGCCCAGCGAGGGTACGTCCACGATGCGAGTCCGAAGAATTGGTGTTGCTTCTACGACCCTGCTCCAGGCTTCCTTCAGACAGCTAGAGTCAACGCCTGTAGCCAGCCTAAGCACAGTCTGGTCGACGTAGTCGCCAGCTCTTCTGCTGGTCATGGCCAGCAGCCCTTCCTGGAGAGGCGTGCATGGATACACTTTCTCCAACGACAGGCCACTCTCGAGTCGGCAGCTCTTGGACGCTTCAAGCAAGACATCGGCCTTCACTGTTGCGGGTTCAAGCTCTTCTTGCTGCTGACAGTGCTCGGGCTGTTGTTGGCCTTCACTTCTGGCTGCCCCGACGAGGCGAGAGATGGACTTCAGCTCCGGATTTCGGAAGACATCGGAGCCGGACAGACCCACTCCGCGATTCCTTGCCGCACGGACTAGCCGTATCACCGATATTGAGTCACCACCAAGCTCAAAGAAAGAGACTTCACTGTGCACCGCTGCCAGCTGAACGACCTTGACCTGCAAAGCCTCAGCCCACATGATCCGCATTTGCTCTTCCAGATGCGACTGAGTGTCTGTGTCTATGTCTATGTCTGTGTCCGTGTCCGTGACCGTGTCCGTGTCCGTGACCGTGACCGTGACCGTGACCGCGCTTCTCCCCTGAACCTCCGTCCTTTTAACCAACGCCGAGCCCATGTCGCGCAGCTTTCGACGATCCGTCTTGCCTGTGCTGGTCACTGGCATTTTGGCCACGGAGTGCAAAGTCTGTGGCATCATGTGCTCTGGAAGCTTCTTACCGAGCCTCTTCAGCATCTCCTGCTTTCTTGCCTGCAGAGTAGTCTCATCCATCTGGATAAAAGCCACCAGTTGCGGTTGGCTGCTATGTCCGACGGTTATCAGCTCGGCCACAACTGGTATTGTCATGCCTACGATTTCTTGGAGGCAATACTCCACTTCGCCCAATTCTACTCGCTGACCCCGGATCTTCACCTGGGAGTCTTTGCGTCCTAGGTATGTTATGCTGCCGTCGCTATTCTGTCGAGCAAGATCCTGTATGCATCATCAGCAATTGTTCTTCTCTCCTACAGCGTTCCACTTGCTCCTGTTCGATAAAATCGTACGTGGGGACCGCATCGACTTTGCTCCATCCAGGGCGCCGAACAGAGGAATGGCCCAATCTCCTCCTTCCGACCTTTGGGGTCAAGGTATCCACGACCAACGCTTGCGCTCTCAATCATTAGCTCTCCTACGGCGCCAATGGCAGCCAGCGAATCGCTGTTGTCTCGATCAACAATCCAAAGGTTTGTGCCAAGTCCGGATCCAATATTCGCGGCATCAGCGTCGGCCTTCTGGACACGACGTAGAGAGCTGATGGCTGCGCATTCGCACGGTCCATAGCCATTCATCAGAGAGACTTTTTCTGCCCATGTGCTGATATGCCGTAACGCCAGAGCTTCCCCTCCCAGCACGAGATGACGTAGGGAAGGAACTCTGTCTGGTGAGAGCAGATCCACTGTCGTGGGTGTCATGCTTGCCCAATTCACATTATGGCCGTTTATAAACTCCTCGAGATCGTACAGACGGGTCGACTCGGAAGGTATGCAGACACAACCCCCAAACATGAGCGTCATCATTATGTCGCGATTGCTCACATCGTACACAAGGTTTGCGAATTGCAACACGCGAGACGTTGAATTTAGTCCTATTGCAGGAGCGTTGGCCATGGCAGCGGCGTGGAAAGCACCATGCTCCATCACGACACCTTTTGGCTTTCCACTCGACCCTGAGCTGAACACAGCGTACAAGGCGTTTGTCGATTGTACCTGGGCTAGCGGCTCTGCAAGAATTACCGAGTCGACGCGATTGTCTTTACTCGTGCAGAGTTCCTCGATGTCCCAGACATGGCTGGCCAGGTTGTCACTGATCGACCTATTCATGGCCGAGGTGACTACCAGACTTGCACGTATGTCCTTGCATATACCTTGCAATCTGGCGATTGGGTAAAGCGGGTCAAGGAAAACGTAGGCTCCGCCAGCCTTGATAGTCCCAAGGAGGGCGACCACAGCCCATTTCGATTTCTCAAAACATAGTGGAACGTAAATCTCGGGACCCACGCCAAGAGATTTGAGATGTAGTGCTGCTTTCGACGACAGAATGTCCAGCTCATGGTAAGTAAGATCTCCATCCCATGCGTTAACAGCTAGCCTCTGTCCCTGTTTGAAGCACTGGTCTGCAATAGCATCATGTATGCACACCGGAGATGGGTATGAGACTTCTTTGTTCCAGATAGCCAGCTTTGCTCTATCTGCGGGACTGCAAACTTCCAATTCTCGCCGAGTTTTCCGAGGGTTCTGCACAATAGTCGACAACAGATTCTGAAACTGCTCAACCATTGTGGAAGCTTGATCCGCCTTGAGGATTTTGGCGGAACGCGCGAGAACCAGGTCAAATTGATGACCTGGGACGATGTGAAGGACAATCTTGGTATTCGTTAGCTTGGATATCTTGTGTGCTCACTTCCTGCTTCAGGCAAATCACCTCTGCTTCCTCGCCATTCACAGTTGATTGATCACAATTCTGTCTTAAGGACACCAGAGAATCGTGCTCGACGATAGTAGTCTGAGGTTTGAATTCGCTCGCTGGCACCATGCGAACATGGTTACGAAGTAGCTGTAGTAATGGGATATCGTGTTTCAGCTGGACAATGCATACTTGGCGATCCACTCTTTCTTTGCCGAATTGTACATGCCTAAATACTATCTCGTCTTCATTCAAACACATCACGGTGTAGAGGGTGATAGCCCACGTGACCTGAAACAGCCGGCCCATCTCTACACCCTCCGCCCGGCAGAATTGCAAAATGTGGGCGCTTGTATCGGCCGAAACAGCCACAGAAGTCGTATCGTCCGGCATTGTCTGACTGAGGGATTCGTTCAACTCTGCAGGAGTGTCAGTCTGCTCGGGAAACATGGTGCGAAGGAATGATGAAGGGCTATGAATTTTAGACCGCAGTGAGTGGAGTGTAAGGAATTGTCAACCACTACTATTTCCTCCTGTACCGGGAGAAACAAGTAATACTCCCGAGATGGGAGTTCGGGATCGCGCATGACTCGCGGGTGGTTGAGGTCTTTGTTTGCTGGGTTCTAGCGTGGTGGTAATAAATTGACTTGCAGTAGTAGTAGCCCGCGAGCCCTAGCGTGCTGGTACCATTTAACTTGCAGTAGTCCCCCACGATTTGGCAGTGCAGAATAGGACGCGTGCTAAAGCACAGGCACAAGGGACTCCCTACCTTTTATATGTGGAGGCGGCGCTGGCCCCTATCATAGTAGACCCCATTCCGAGATCGGTTTCCTTTACTTCTTTCAATCCACAACTTCGTCACGCAAAGTAAAGCTTCCCCACCCCCCAAGAGAAGCAGCATGGCAAAGACCGAAGCCATGACACGACTAACAGCACTCGATGTCGCAAGACTGGCTACTGTGTGTGTCATGATGTGGGGAGTCTACTACGGTAAATTCTCACACTCGCCTTCTCAAACGTAAACGGGGTCCTTGACAACTGTAGTTTATGGCATTCCTGCAGCCCTGTCCGAATCTCTTCGAGAACGATTGGGCATTTCAAAGTCAAAGCATGCATATCTCGTATCTGCCATGTATTCGGCCTTTGCTCTGCCAAACACGGTGCTACCTTTCTTCTCAGGCTTCCTGATTCAGCGGTTTGGCGAGAAATACGTTTTGGCTACCACCATCGCTTGCATCGTTACTGGAAAACTATGCTTCGCTCTCGGCGTTCAGATAAAGCTAGTGTGGCTCATCATTCTGGGCCGTGCTGTGTTTGGTCTTGGAGGTGAAGTCGTTGGTGTGCTGGCAAACAATCTTGTTACGCGTTGGTTTTCGCAAGTCAGCTCTTTTATTTTTCCCTTCGCCCTGTGTTTTTGGACAAGGCTGACAGATGAGCAGTGACAAAAGACTTCCCCTTGTATTGGCCATCCTTCTAGGTGCCTCACGAATGGGAAGTGTAGCCGATTCGATCATCACGCCTGCACTCGTCGCGCGGTACGGTGTTGCTCCAACTACATGGATGGTTATATTGGTCCCCATGAGCTGCACACTCCTATGCAGCTTGATTCTTGCACGCGGTTTGAAACCTCGAAGAAGAGGTGGTGCAACGTCTCTTGACTTCACGGCGTTACGGCGCTTGCCCCAAGTTTACTGGCAATTGATCCTTTTATGCATTCTGGGCTATGGAGGCATCAACACTTTTACCAACTCGGCGCAGCGGTTTATCGCAGAACGATTCTTCAAAGACGATCAACCCAAGGCTGGGAGAACACTCAGGTGCGTTTTTTCAAACCTTCATCGCCGAGATCCCTCACTCTAACACTGAAATGCGTGTGGTAGTATTACCTATATTTTGGCAGCGGTTCTTGTGCCTCCGTTCGGTCGCTTGCTCGAAGTCCCCGGTTTCACCTCCCCACTTGCCCTTATAATTTCCAACGCTCTGATGGTATCTGCGCATCTTGCATTTTACCTCCGTATCGCTGGCGTACTTTTGCCCTTGATCTTTCTAGGGACGGCCTACGCTCTGTACGGCACCGCTTTTTGGACGGGTCTCGCTCGCAGTGTCTTGAGTGTGAGCGGTGCGACACCGGTACAGGATGGTGGTGGTCATGGTGGTTACAGCAGACTGGGAGATATCGAGCAAGAAGGCGACACGGAGGCAGAAAGACCAATCGCAAGGACGGGTTCTAGCAGCGAAATAGCCACTTCCAACTCCAGGACATCACTCCTCGATGAAGAGGGTGAAGGTCACATTAATGGGGAAGAAGATGATGGCGGTTTGATCGCTGTTGGTTACGGGACTGCGACTAGCGTGCTTAACATGAGCACATCACTTGTTCCGATATTACTTGCTGGTGTGGAAAACGTTGCGGGATATCCTGGTCTAGAGGTTGTGTTTATACTACTGGCAGGATTCGGTTGTATTGCTTCTATCATTTTGGCACGGTCGTACAGTAGATGCAGCCCAAAAACCGAAAGGTGTGAATAACGGCATATAAATGGTAGTGTTCAACTTTTGGACCTCGTTCGAGAAGCGTCCAGATGTGTCTTCCCCCCCAAAAAATTATTCTCTCCACCCCGTAGATACCCCACAATCATGATCCAGCCACAGGAGTCGTAAGCGAATTTTTAATGAGAACGTCCGTCATCCTCTTATGAAACTCAAGCGCAGTAATATCCTCATACTTCTTCGGCCTCTTCTCGTCCACAAAGTTATCCAAAGCCCCCACCATCTCATCACGATGTGCCTTGAAGAAAAAGACGGTGGACTTCCGCACTGGCAGGACGAGCTCTTCTCCCTCCCGCACCTGTTGCTCACTCAAAGGCGGAATACCAACCTGGTGCACGCCGCCAGCAATGACACCATTGGACCATCTATGAAACGTATCGCTGATATTGACGGCCACTTCGTCCTCGGACAGTCTTGGCAGAGGTAGGAATTTTCCTGGATGGCTTCGGTCTTCGTACTGCAAGCCGCCCTGCGAGTCTTGAAAGAGGAGCGTGATGATTCCGAAATCCGTGTGTGGCCACCCTCGTTGTGTCTTGCCCTGGTTGAGTTTGCGTATGGATACGGGTGGGTAATGATTATAACGCAGTTCGCTGGCGGCAGGAATACATTTGTTCACCAAGGTGCCGGTGGGGAGGTCACTTCCAATCTCACATGCTGACATTATCTGGAGACACAGTGTCTGACAAGCATTGTAGAAGTGTTCGGAGAAGCGTTGGAACCCCGGCAGCGAATCTTCGACCCATTTGTTTGAGAAGCTGGTGTCGTTTGGTGGTCCCACGTCGAAGTGTTCTTTCTCGTCTGTGAGGTCAAGTCTGCCTGGATTCTTGAGTCTGGCCGTGCTCTCCGCGCCTAGGTAGCTCCAACCTCTTTGAGGATTTGGACTCGGTACGTTCAAGGCTTTTGATTTTGTGTGGATATCTTGCTGGAAGAATTTGTAATTCTTCTCTCAAACGTCAGCTCTGCGTGAGAGTCTTCAAATGAGGTGGATAAATCTGTTTCTACGCACCCAGCTTTCTGCTTGCTGTATGGTCGAGGTTGGGATGCTCGTGTTCACCAACCGTACAAATCCAGTTGATCGGAAAGACTCCACCAATTCTCGTGCGGCCATAGCCTTGGACGCTTCTGTTCCTTGAAGGAAGCGATCAAAATCAATCGTGGCGACCGGCATCATCTCAGGCGTCAAAACATAGAAAGGGCACGCAGGGCAGCTCAGCTAAGCAGCAAGTTCGAAATATATATAAATTTGACTCGAAAACACGCATTTCCCCAACCACGATGAACTGGTTCGGCTAGCACAATCCACGATGACATGGTCCACATCATCCAAACACCAGAGCTCGAACCTCAATGCTTTCCCTCGGCTTAGCGTTTATTGGTGATCCTGGGTGATCAAACGCTGAATGCGCTGCTCGATCGTTGCTCGCGAGAGCGGTATCGGTGCATTTCAGCAGAAGCCGCTCGTCATTCTGCATTGTCGACCAGTACATCCATCGCTGGTCGGGGTCATGCATCACACCAGTGAAGTAGGTAGGAACCCCATCGCGTAAATATCGCACCGTGTGGAGGTGGGCGGGTGCTAGGGTAGTGGCCGACACAAAAGCCAACGGCTCGGATTCGACCGTGCCGTTGAGGGGTCTCCACACGCTAATGATGCGATGGCGATCACTGAGCCTCTGCGCCAGGACACTGGGATCCACGAACTCTTTGATGATGAACTCCCTTGCGGCTTGGTCTGTATGATCCACATGGACGTAACGGATCGGCTGTCGATGCTCTTTCTTGCCCTGCTTGCGCACGCCATGGCCTAGGAAGATAACGGAATGGGCGCCCGGAATGTTCTGCAAGAGCAAGTTCTCCACCTCAGGGTAGTAGATGCGTTTGATCTCGTCCTCGGAATCCCATGTGTTGTAGCTTGCGTCTGAAGAAACGTTGCGGATCGCTTGGAAAGCATGGGTCTGAAGGTTGTATAGATGTTCCTCTCCACGGATGTCGTGCACACTGCACTGAGCGATGTGTTTGTCTTTCAACATGTCGCCATCGACGGAGGCTGGCGACCCATCAGCTGGAGGATGGATGAAGACGAATTCTGCTTCGGCGGTTCCGCTTGAACCTCCGTTGCAGGCTGACATCGTTGGGGATATATTGGGAATATGTTGGGAAGATGAAAAGGGGATTAGGATGATAAAGTTGGCTGTCTCCTATGCAATGTACCTTGTTCTGGACGGGAGGTTTCAGCTGGGAAATAGTCCTACCAGAGACCGAGTTGAGGCCGGTTTCTTGGCTATAACAAGGATGACAGTCTTGAAGCCAGCTGAGGTGAGACCTTTGGCCAGGATGAACATTACGTAGTATATTGTATACATGGTAGTCTCATGCACTGGATCATTGCGGGCGAAGCGAGTTAGGCGGATTCAATGATGCAGTCTTCAGTAATACCAAATCTCACCGCAGGAGCACCTCGACAAACTGGACCGCACGTGTTGTTGGGGGTCTCGAGGTCGAAGTCCAAGGCAGTCTCTTTCGGAATGTCGAAGTTGTGGTTTGCTGTCCCTTTTTCCTACCTAGGCGTATCATTTATTTACCATGACGGTGTGTTTGGTTCGCTTGAACCTCTCCGTCGCCAGTGAACGCGATTCTCTTCTGCGGGCTCTGGATTCCTTCAGGTCAGTAACTACTAGTCGTCGTCCTTTGCAAATGGTCTGTTCATGTGACTGATGCCTCTCCATTCGCTGCGTGTAGGCGGTATGAAGCCAACGCAATAAGTACATATCTACAACCACGTCAGCTGCGACTACAGAACCTTCCATCCTCCGCGCGGAGCTTTCTCATGGAGGAATTGTCTTACGATCGCGTACTTCATTCCGTCGAGGACGCCATCCGCATCAACGCCGCTCTTGCCTCGGACGTCCTCCACAGTGCGAGTGCGTTGCTGGCGGGCGTAGGTGAAGAGGTTGCAGGTCCATGGAAGGAATCGGCCACGGATTTCGATTGCAGTGTTGCAAGATCTTGTATCCGCGCTCTTTTCCGAGATTGGAGCCTCGAAGGCGTTGCCGAACGCACTGCCGCACACAAACCAATCCTCGACGCACTCTGCCAAGAATCTTGTCAGGGGAAGCAGAAATGCGATTTCCGGGTGCTGGTCCCAGGAGCCGGGTTAGGGCGGCTGGTCCACGCCGTTGAGCAGCTCGGACTTTCCGTCGAAGCAAACGACATGTCGTATCAGACTTTGTTAACACGCATGTATCTCTTCGGGCTGGAGGGAAAGAATGCACAAAAGCCACTGTATCCCTGGGCCTTGAGTTTCTCCAATCATCTCAGTCGCCAGGATCAGCTGAGAAGCGTCATGGTACCGGACGTCTACCCTGCCAGCAAATTCAACATTGTCAATAGCAACAGTGATTCAGAGAGCAACAGCGTCGAGCGGCTCGTTTTCACCATAGGTGACTTCGTCGAATTATATGGCTGCCCTGCATCCATGAACGCCTTCTCGGCCGTAGTAACCTGCTTTTTTATCGACACCTCGCTGAACTTTCTCGACTATGCCTCCACCGCACACAACTGTCTCCGCGAGGGCGGCATTTGGATCAACATCGGCCCTCTCCTCTGGAACACAGAGGAAAACGGTCCCGCAGGTAACAAAGAAGGAGACACGGATGAGCAAGAATCATGGAATGCGCATCGACATCAATCGCGCACAGAGGATGGCACTTCGTTGGTGGAACTCACGGCCGAGGAAGTTCTGCTTGTCTTACAAAAGACGGGATTTGTTATTGAGCAGGTCAAACCGAGCATCGGGAATTCGCCGTATGTAGGAAATTCAGCTAGTATGCTACAGTATAGCTATAACATGGCATTCTGGGTTGCGAGAAAGAAGACAGTAGCTTAGTTATTAGAAGATCTGGAATGGATAAAATATCATAATAGAGAATCTCTTCAACTAAACAAGATAATACTATATAAGTTCGCTACCTGACTTCCCAGAAGAATGGCCAGCTTTCCGCTTATCGGATGGATTAGATTTAATGACTGGAAGTGCTGATTCGTAGACTTCTGATAGGAACAAACTCGGATAATGTCTAAAAAGTTGGGAAGAAAAAAGTTGAATAACTGCGGCTGATGATCAGAGGTGATTCTAATTGACAAATGAGGGGATCGTGCGGTCTATTTTCTAACACGAGGCGCAGATAGTCATCAAGATAATAGTCAGTTACCAAGCCAAAGCGACGCTGTAATATCCAGTTGTTGCCGTTACATACGCTATTCGCCCTGGCTTAAGAGAGCGCGTGCACATGCTCTAGGAGGTACATGGTATATCTACTTAACTTGCAACTCTGCTAGAAACAAGACTTCGTAGCTTCAAGTTATTCAGTTGCCACTACATCGTGATGTCCTACAATGACATCTTTTGACATGGCATCTACCACATCTTGAGCACTTTTGAACTCCCCTTTCCAGCACCCCGCAATAACTCGTCCATACGGTAGGCTCTGCACGTCCGGGAACTCCATTCTTGAGTAGTGGGCTGCTACTTCTTCCTCCTCTAGGGAATCATATGGCTCGTGGTCGGACATGATGAAATACATAGTAGAGCCTAACGCGAAGAGGTCCGAATTCGCATCTGGTGTTGCAAGTTTATCCCTAGGCAGGAAAAATCGAGTGCTCTCCATCGCACCCCCATCCAGATTCAGAGCGCTGAATAGGGATCCAGCGAAGTCGCAGAGTTGAATATCAAGTTGCTTGTCAAGAAGGAGGTTGTTGGGATGGATGTCGCAATGAATAACGCCTTTATCGTGGATAAAGGCGAGTGCTTCGGCGGCTTGCTGCGCCCACTTCCTCCGTATATGCTCTGGACTTTCGCGTGAATCGTGACTTGCTAAGTACCGGCGTATATCACCATTAGCAGCCAACTCGAATCGGAGGCCGCGGCCGCGCTCGTCTCTTCCTAAATACTTAACGATCCTCTTATGACTGCCTAGCATTGAGAGGATAGTATCTTCGATATCGAGACATCTCTTCGCGCGAGGATCGTCCCTATCCCAGACGTACTTCAGTACGGTCCCATCACCAAGTAATGCTACCTTTGCCGTATTGCCACCCCATAGTATATCTGTCTGGGAAACACCAGGCGGGTACCATGCGTCGAGGTATCTCACCAGATTCATTGGGTTTGATGGGTCAATGTGGTATTTTCCATCCTTTGGCACAATCGTTTCCTGAATCGAAGATGGCGACATGTTTTTGAAGGATTTTCGTGGACAAGGTGGACGTGGAAGGTGGACGTGGAAGGTGGACGTGGAAGATGGACGTGGAAGGTGGACGTGGTAGGTGGACGTGCAAGGTGGACGTGTGAAGCGGAAGGGAGAAGAGGGTGTTAAAACAACTCCAGTGTCAATAAGGTGTTGTTAGTCGTGAATGTTTGCACTGTAGGCCAGCGCTTGAATTTCGGCCAGCCGCCACGAGGGCCCGCGCTTTTTCGAGAACTCCTGTCAATGATCATTCACGAGCCGTGCTAGCGTACGAAATCAACAGTACCAGCGCGCCCCAGTCTTATTTCAGCTTTTCGATTGGTATCCATTGGTTGGTAAGCTGATCGACAAGATCTGAGGGTATCGATTGGCGAATTATCCCTATTACTGAATAATACACTTTTTGTAACTACCACTTTCAATTATTACTGATACTCGTTCTTAACCACCAGGAGGTAGCCACCTGGAAAAATCCATCGCACCTTCACAGACGACTAGTAACAATCACGAACGCGCAGCAGAAATGAGACCAAAGCACAAGTTCTGGAAAAGAGCGTATTTTTCAAATCCTCTGTCCGAGGCGGCCATCAGTCATCAACCATCAAGCGAGTATATCTTTTGAGCCACCCAGTACTCTTAACGCATATCACCTCCTACTCCTCCGTTTGATCTTGATTCCCCCACTGGCTCCAAGCTATCATCTACTCTGTTAGCAGCTGGCTCTGAGGTATGTGAACAACATAATTCTGTGAGCTTACCATCAAGAGAGGCAATTAGGACAAGGAATGCGGGCTTTGGTTGAACCCATGTGGACGTCAGGGATGTTGGTACACCTGCCGTCACACCCACCACTGGGCTCCACAGTATATATGATCTTTGAATGGCCGCAAGTGTAGATTGTCGTGTTAACGTGACGCTGACACATGGTAGATGTCTCGAAGTATTATCGGCAATCGATCTGATATTTGAGATGTATGTAGTGGATTCTGCAATGATAGAACAGGTGTAATGATTGTCTTAGAGATATGAAAAGGATGCTTAGGGTTATATAGCCACAGATTATTCCGCGTCCTAAGATTTCGCAGCAATGGCTCATGTATCAAGCAACCTCCAGCATTTGCAGTTGGGCTATTAGCTCGTTACCACAAGTCAGGGGATCTTCAATTCACGGATGGCACCTTGTTCATGAGAAGTCGGCCAATCAAATACAAACAACCTGATCCATAAGCAGTGTTTTCGTAAGGGCTAATATATAAAAGTGTTCTCAGCTGCTAATCAGTTGATTCGTGAAAGCGACAATGGCCAGTCGATCGCCGTGAAAATCTGTAACCAAGCTTCCCACCTCTTCTCTTACGGGGATAACAGGACTCCTTTGGCTGCTCTCTAACTTATCGTTGGTGCCTCCTAGCCTACTTACTTTACGTGTTCAGGGATTGATACGATTATGATGTAGGCCCTCACAACCATTCTCCTCCATAGGCCAACCAGTCTCTGACACGTTGGAAGGATCATTCTGGCGGCAAGAAGGACATAAAATGTCAAGCATACTAGACTATAATCAGATACCGGTCAGACAACAACCAATAATCCGTTTCTGGACCAAAGTTTATACATGCGAGTGGCCCGATCACCACGCATTGCGGTCCCGCTTCGAAGTGGCGAAGCAGCACGATCCGCCAGGTAGACGACACCGCATCGACTTGATTTATCTAGGTACCTACCCTAATATCGTGATTCCGGAAATGTCTGCCCTGTTTTTGAAGGCCTGTGCGTACCTTCCACGTCGCCCTTAGGTATTTATTAGCGAATGTATAGAGTACGTCTAACGTAGTTCTACCTATATATCTATTATTAAAGCCGTATAATTATCTAATTAGGCTACTAAGATAGTAATCCTATAGTTTAAATTATAGTTAAACGTCGTACTAGCCTAGTAGAGTTACCGCCTACTCGTCGCTACTCTAGTAGCTAAATAGTACGAGAGGCCCTACTCTTAAATTAAGCCTCTAAGAGAAGAGTTTACTTAGATAGTTATAATAACGCTCTTAATAGAGTCCTAGGTAGTAGATATACTCTCTATATATTTACTATTAAATAACTAAGGGTAACGTAGAAGGTACGGGACAAATATATAGGTCTTTAAAAATAGAGTAGATATTTCAAGTTCTAGAATTATAATAACGTCTAGATTATCTCTAAGGCGGGAATTCGTAAGTTTTTCTCTATATTTATTAATTAGGTCTTATTTGAAGGACGTAACAACCTATAGTTAACTCTAGAGTAGTATTAGCTATCTAGCTTTTAAATAGTAGCAATAGGTAGTCAATTAGAATAGTAGAGGTAGGTATACTATAGAATAGAATTATTTATTTATAGTAAATAAGGGATAATATAGCGGTATAGTAGCTTTATTAATCTAGTACTCTCTAGCTACTAGAAAATAAAGTTATTTCTAGATTGATATCGATAAACTTCTAGTAATTCAGTTTTGAGATCTCGCTAGAAATTTATTAATATCAATCTCTTATTAGAAGTGTTTATTCGTATCACAAGTTTTGTCGAGGGATAGAGAATTTTGCTTTCGATAACCGGTTCGGGGCCCCTCGCCTCCAACAAGAAACTTCAGCTTCTTCTATCAACAACGGAGTTTTGCAGTCAGCCACTCCACGCTCGGGATAGCGCGAAGACCGCTGTCTCTTATTCGGACAAATGGCAATACCATATCCAGTCAAAGCGAAGATAATCACGTGATAACTCTAGGCTCCAGCCGACCTCAACACCTGCAGTTTGGATTCTTCAGCCTTTCTACCATTTACAATACAATTTGCCTCTCCAGAATCACCACCGCAAGCAAAAACGCCCGGAATGTTCTGTTCCCACTGCGCAGAATTCGATTGGGACTATCTCATACGTGGCTACGCAAGTCAAAGTAACCAGAATGAGTTCAATGTTTTGGAGAACAATGCCATCCGCTCACGTTCCAGCATGTCCGTCCAAATACCGAAATCGGACTGGAATTATGGTAGATTGTCCTCCCGGTTTCGCTTCCAGATTGGAAACTACATCGTGAGCCAGTCGTTGTGGGATGGAAATGAATTTGTTCTCAAAACGAACAGAACCATACGCTTCTTTGCGCCTCCATTGGAAGCCATATTGAACCCTCTACGGAAGTGTAGATTCTGCGGATTTGTGGCAGCCTTGTTCACGTCGCAGCTTGACGCCCAGACACTTGAACAATTGCAAAAATCAGAACACACAGTATTGTGCACTTCTGTTCCAGGCCCCTACTCAAGAATATTAATGGTTAAGGTTCTCAGAGAGATAGCCACACCAGAAGATATTCTTCGCCACCAATTTCATGCCTCTCTTGCCCGGATCGACTTTACCATGGCGGATACCACCCTTGGGACCTCGCGAGTGGTGCGCGACACGAAACAGTTGGACCGCAATGTACTAAAGCTTTGGTACAATCGGTGTCAAAGTCACCAAAATTGTCACGAACTGCACGTCAATCGAGGAGTTTATCATGATATACCGGGATTCAAAGTCATCGATGTTCTGGCTAGACGCGTTATAGCAGCTCCTTCAAATTGCAGCTATGTAGCACTGAGCTATGTTTGGGGTGGAGAAGAATTCTATCGTGCAAGAAAACAAGACTTCGTGGAGGAAGAATCCGACTTGCGCTCGGGTTCACAGCAGCGGTCTGTCTATCTATACCTTTTTCAAAGTCGAGTGCCTCAGACTATTGAGGATGCAATGGCGGTGGTCAAACTAATTGGAGAGCAATACCTATGGTAAGTCTCCCCATCATGCTATATTGAAGATGAGTTTCTCAACGCTGACTTTCTCTATAGGGTCGATGCGCTTTGCATCATCCAAGACGACCCAGACGAACTGAAGCAAATGATCGGGAACATGGATAAGGTTTACTCGAACGCGACACTGACCATCGTCGCTGCCGGCGGAGATAACGCGAATGCTGGTCTTGCAAGATTAAACTCGACGACAGGTCCTAACCCAGAGCCCAATGTCATGATTGAAGGGGCACTTTTGGTTACGTCAATTCAGCCAGGCGCTCTTTCCCTCGAGGGAGTGAAATGGGACTCGAGAGGATGGACCTACCAGGAAGCTGCCCTTTCCAGGAGATCGATAATTTTCATGGAAAACAGCATGTGCTGGCACTGCCCAAATGGCGTACACGAAGATCATGCGCCACTCTATATTAATGATGATAAACAGGCTACCGCACTGCATCACTTCGGCTCTGCGACTATGCCCATCTCGCAGAACAAAGAAGGTTTAAAAGGCTTTGTCTTTTACGAAAATCACGTCAACCGATACAATCAAAGAAAGCTTACCAAACAGGAGGATGCTCTAAATGCCATCTCAGCGATCGTATCTTACCTCAAACGCGAGCTTGATACTAGGTTTCTCTGGGGTCTACCCACTCGCTGGTTTGACCTTGCAATGCTTTGGAGATGTACACACAATAACCCTGGGACTTATCGTCGACGCCTCGCATTCCCAAGTTGGTCTTGGCTTGGTGCTAAGGGCCCTACTATCGATTTCGGATCAAGCTTGTCCTACCAGGAGGCCTTTCAGGCTCATTGGGGCACGAGTTATACCTCGAGTATAACCTGGCCATGGAAAGATCAAATTGAACGAGCAGACTTCGATGAATCTCTCTCCACTGGCATCCTCAACATCCAGGTCGAACTTGCGAGAATCGAGAAACCTGCTCAACTTGTCATAACGTTGAATGGTGGCGAAGAGAGGTTAGAATTCGATCGGCAAGACACAGCGATCATACTGGACGACGCTTCTGCGTGGGAGTCGGGAAGTATGCTATGTATCAAACTCGGTCATTTCGTTAGAGACAGAAGTACTAACAGTCGGCCAATACCAGTGGATGGCACATTTCTGCTTATCCTTCAACTTGGTGCCGACAACATTTTCTATCGAGTTGGGTGCGTTTGTATTCCTAACGAAGATTGGGCGAGGGCAGACTGTAAGCTTGTAGATATTAAACTAGGATAATACTATTCTAGTGAAGCATGCAACACCATGAGCTCAAGGGACGTAATATCGGCTACTAGAAAGATAAGTATATCAAGGCTGGTTGTTGGAATTCGAAGACCGTCGCTTATGCACAACTCACACGTGGCATGGTTTGGGTCTTCATACACCTCGATATGGAGATCCTGAATTGTTTCGTCGCGAGTCTCAAAGGCGCAAAGTTGGTGGCTGATTTCAAGGAGAGTATCGATGAAGAGGAAAAAGAGGGACGGTATATCAATTCTCTTCGATTGGTTCTAAGAGCATTCTCCCCTCATTCGTCACAGATACATAGCTTGGTTCTAAAGCACACCCACGATCCCAATCGACTAAAATTCTCACTCCTCTTTTCTCATCCAAAGCCCCGAACGCTGCTTGCCTACGCTCTTCGTATAGCAACCTCGCGGACACCAGGTCGATATCCTCCCGGCCAATCGGGCCCCGGGATTCGGCCTGTGAAGACGACTTTTTCCCCTACTCGCTCATTCAGACGGCTTCGAACCTTAGATCTAATCAACTATCTCTACCTCTATATCGAAGAGCAGCCCCTTAAGCCAAGATCGCCATGGATAAATTTCCGGCAACCTCCTGTTTCGAAATTGCTAGAAATGTATCAATATCGACCTTGAGTTGTAGGGCCGCTTTTTAATTACGAGTTTTGTTGTTCCGAGAGCTAAGTAACCAATTGTAGTGAGGACAAATCTCCTAACCTAAGGATGTAGATGCTGACTTATTTTGTCGAAAAGTAATTTGTTAAAAAGGGATGACTTGATTTGGGCATAGTTATATTCTTCTACTACTATCTAAACCTTACTCTATATTAAAATCTATAACAATCCTCTATATAACCTTCCTATCCCTTAACGCCTAAACCGACTTATTAAACTTAGACAATCTTATAACCGTCGGTTTCAACCTTAACTTCCCTCTCCTCGCAAATTTAAGAGTCTTAGCTATATTCAGTATATTGGAGACTAGAGTACCTTTAATACCCTAGTTACGGAGAATAATTTAGGCTAGTATAATAGTAGTCTATCCTACTTATTAGCCAACTTATTAAATGAGAGAATATAGGAAGAGGTAGACGGGACTTATATTATTAGTACTAGTACTAGGTAACCTAATATATATAACCGTCCTCTCTACCCTTGTCCCTAACTAACTAAGCGTATCCCTATAAATCTATACTACTATAACAAAAATAGTATATACCCTAATCCTATCCGTTTACTCTATAATTTACTTTACTATATTAGCCGAAGTCTTAAAATTAATAAAATGTTCCGCGCCGAGTCATTGCTACAACGAGTAAAATAAACTCTAAGAATTGGTAGAAAGATAGAAAATATTATTCTCTATCTCCTATCTAGATCTTAGAACTATATTAATATCGCGGTGAAATTTATTAGTGAGAGAATAGAATTCAAAGAGGGCCGTTTTCCCCCCCTAGATAGAAGGTAGGTCTTATCTTCTCTAAAATCTAATTCTAATAAAGCTAATATACTCCTAAGAACTACTAGCTTATATCGAGTTACTAGTACAACTAAAAGAATAGAATATTTTGTATAGAGCTTACTAATCCAAGACATGTAGCTTACCGTATCTTTTAGTAAATATAGGCTAGTACTTTAGACTTCTCTCTAAGAAGCTAGTTGGTTATTTTAAATCGAGACCTATAAATTATATAGTATAATATTTGTATATTAGGTTACGTTTTCCTATCAAAAGTAGTAAACCTACTCCCTAGGTACGAAGTAGACTATTCTACTAATAAAATATCTAGAATAGAGAGTAAACGCAAATACTATAGTTTGTTCTCTAATTCTTTTCTATACTTCTTATCTTATATAATAAATTGTTCTAGTATTTATAGCGCTCTTAAGCTTAGATCAATATTACTAGATTTTCTAAGAATATTAAAGAAAATTGACTAGAAATTAGATAATTTTGAAACTAGCTAAAGTCTCTAGTCAAATATACTAGCTTAAAAACGTATCTATATATACCCTATAGGTCTTAGATATACCTTCTATAGTATATACTATATATATACCTAGTACTTACTTGGATAGGCTTAGGGCCGCCAACGGTGCGGGTCCGACCCGTACGGGTTGGTCTGGTTTGGGTTTTAGGGTTAGGTTCGAAGGCTATAACCCAAACCAAACCCGTACCATTAATACGTGAACCTAAACCATAGTTTACGGTTTGGGGCCTACGATAAAACCGTTTATAACCTATATAAAAACCGTTTATAACCCGTAAATAATATATAGCCACGTATAATATAGTAAAATAATATTAAGGATTTAAGAAATTCTCTAGTAGTCCTCTAGTAGTTATAATTAATATAATTACTAAATTTAGAGGTATTTACTTAATTATATTATAAAACTAGTTCGTATATTAACTTTGAAATAAATTTAAGATAGAACTTTAGAACTTAAACGCCTTCTCTATCCAAAAAGTCCTTATCCTCTTTATTCTTGATAATAAAATTATCTTTATTACTATTATCTCTATCTTCCTTATTAACCTCTATATTATCTACGTCTTCTCCTTTAATATTAACTAGATAGATAGTAATACTCCTTATTAATTCCTAAGCGCTTCTACCTAGTATCTCCGACTTATTAAATAGTTTACTATTTATATCTATTTACTACCTATCTAGTAGTACTATCGTTAAGTTTTCGTCGTTAAAATCGACGATCCTCCTAAATATTAGGTCCTAGGTATCTTTTACTAGAGATTTATTAGGTAAAGCTCTCCTTATCTCTTACTTAGTAGCTAGGTATACCTTCTACCAGCTAGTAGGACTAGGTAGTTCCGTATTCTATATTATAAATACCTTAGAAGTAGCAAGTCGATTACGTATCTATACTAACTTAGGTCGACTAAAGAATTATAGAGGCGAAATTAAGAATAGCTAGTCGGCCGGGTAATCTAGATCCTATATAACGTGTTAGAGACTACTAGGAGACTACTAGGGTTACGTAGGTTAAGGGAGGAGTAATAGTAAGAAATGAAAGTAAGAACTAATCTCTATCTCCTAATTATTAAGGCATTTATAGATTTTATCTAGCTAATTACAATTTGCTAGGTGTATATTTAACTTTTTATTAAGATATCTACTAATATTCTACTAGCCTCTCCTTATATTATCAAAGAGTATTTAGTAGTAGTTAGTATAGTAAATTATTGACGCGACTATAAAGCGGCGTAGATTCTCCTTCTTATTATACTTAGAACTTTCGGCTAGGGACCTATAATTCGAAGATTTATATTCCTCTTTAAATTTATCTATCTTAGGATTAGATTATATACAAATTTCCTTATCTAAGTCGCCTAGTATATTGAAGTTAAATATTTCGTTTATTAGATACGTAAGTAGGGATAGATATATACCGTTACTTATTCTAAATATAATTAGCTTATATAACTACTAGGATATTACTAGGAACTTACTACTTTTTAATAACTTCCTAAATAGCAATTTCAATTTAAGACTCTTAAATATCTTTTAGGAGTAAATTAAAGCTACTTAATTATATAATTTTTTTACGCGCTATACGTTCTACTTCTTTTTACGTACGCTTACTCTTTATCTTTGTCAAATTAAAGCCCAAAAGCTTTATATAACAACTTAGCTCTTTAACTATATAAGGATTTTGCGACTTTAGTTTATCTAGTTTTAGTAGCGCTATTATGAATATAGGGGTGCGTAGGGGATACTAGTAGTTTACTAGTAGTCCGAGATTAAATATAGGATTGAATTACATAGGTAAACAATATATATATACGATTAGTAGAAAAAGTAGGTAATCTATATAGAGTTTATTAGTCTAGGAAGTAAAAGACAAAATCTATACTAATATTAGATAAATTTCCGCGCTAGTACTACTAACGCCTGAGCTTTCTCCGCTAGCCCCGCTTACCCGCCCTACTTACCCTACGCTATCCTTACTTTATTACCTATACTAGTTATAAAATTTCTTAAGAACTACTAATCAATCAATTAATTCTTATAAAAACTATCTTAATAATAGCGCGAGTAAGCTTTTAAACTACTCGTAAACTACTAGTATTGCTAATTATATAATATAGTCTACTAGAGCTATATTAAAAGCCGAACGTGAAAAGATCTAGACCTCTAAAGAGCTAAATCCCCCTAAAGAATATTAAACTTCGGCTAGCGATCTAGAAACTATAGATCGACCTAATATTTTACTTATAACGCTACCAATAAATTTAGGTTCTATAGTACTAGAAGTACTAAAAATAGTTTCTAAATTAGTAGAACGTATTTTAACTGAAGATGAAATTTTAGCTACGCGAGAATGAGTAGAAAATCTTGAACTAGTAGAAAATCTTTAATTATAAATAGATAAAGAGTTTCTAGCTCTTAGACTAGTAGAAAATCATCTATCGGAAATAGATATTAATAATCCACTTATACTTCCAAGTAAGGATACTATAGTTAGGATAAACTAAACCTTAGCTAATAATAGAATCCTAGGATATAATAATAATTATCCTTATATAAGAGCCGCACCTCTACCTTTCTAATTTCCTAATTTCCTAGGGGCAAATAAAGCTATAAGAAGAAAGCTAGGATTAGATAATATCCCGCGTTTAGTATTCTAGGTTTCGAAAAAAAAGTAAAAACTACTATCTCCTAGTCGTGGCGGACCCCGTAGTAGTAGCGGATTGACTAGTAGACTCTCTATTTTTAGTAGACCGCGAGATTTGTCTCCGCCTAATATTAATAGCGTCGCGAGTAAGCTCTTAAACTACTAGTAGACTACTA